>QXVZ01025325.1:0-31664 GCA_008931825.1 Phallusia fumigata | reverse complement strand
CAGCCCCCCCCCCCCTAGCCCCCTAAATGGGGCAAATTGTTAAATGTTCTCCGAATTGGAAGCAATTTGGACAGTTTGTATAACATGTCATTATGGTGAAATAATTAATGTTTTCTTACCCTACAGCCCCAGCAGTTACCCCACTAGCCCCCTAAAAGGGGCAAATAGTTAAACAATGTCCGAATAGGATGAAATTTGGACAGTTTTTATAAGATGTCATTATGGTGCAATATTTGATGTGTTTTACCAAACAGCCCCAGCAGTTACCCCACTAGCCCCCCCCCCTGGGGCAAATTGTTAAATGTTCTCCGAATTAGAAGCAATTTGGACAGTTTGTATAACATGTCGTTGTGATGTAATATTTGATGTACTTTACCCCATAGCCCCAGCAGTTACCCCACTAGCACCCCAAATTGGGGCAAATTTTTAAATGTTCTCGGAATAGGATGAAATTTAGAAAGTTTGTATAACATGTCATTATGGTGCAGTATTTGATGTGTTTTACCCTACAGCCCCAGCAGTTACCCCACTAGCCCCCTAAAATAAAGCAAATTGTTAAATGTTCTCCAAATAGAATGAAATTTAGACAGTTTGTTTAACATGTCATTGTGGTGCAATAATCAATGTGTTTTACCCCATAGACTAAACAGTTACCCCACTGGCCCCCTAAAATGGGTCAGGTATTCTTGTAAATTGTGGCACATAAATGCAAATGCAGTTGGTTTAGTAGTTTTGCAGAGGTGATCTGATAGTTTTGCGAATGACTATTCATCCATATGTTAGTGTAAGTGAATGGTAAACAATATGTAACTAGCTTTTTTCAACCCTTAAAATATCACGACATATTTGTATGAAGGTGTTGTCAAATGGAGATTTGATTGCTGAGTTCTTGACTGACGGCAGTAATAATGGAATAGTTTCTCAACCTAATAATGCTGCATCTGCAAGCATGTTGTTGACTTGCTTTCAGGATGTTTCTCAGGCAATATCGTTTTCATTTTACTCCGGTATGTGTTTCACGTACTTTTTCATTGATAGTATGTTTGTCAAAATTTTAGTTTGTTGCGTGTGCCTTCCATAATGAATGTAATGTGTTTTTAGCCATACTTTTTAATACCTGCTTGGTGCAAATAAACACTTGTTTCAGTTGATACTGTTTCTGATGTTGAGGAGATCATGAATATTCAACTTTCTCACATCATAACTGTTACTTCATACCAACCAAACACATTGTACCAATGGTCAATAATTGCTCATGCTGATGATGCTCTGGCTTCTGTCTGGTTTATCTCGAATAATACACATGCAGATGATGTATTACTGGTAAAAAAATTGCTGTTCAAAAAAAAGGAGTCTTAAATACTAACCAAAAAAAGACTAATTCTAACACACTATGATAATTCTAGTCACTGAAGTAAAAAATCCTGCTAAAATTTCATGTACGCTGTTTAAATTGTGGCATAAGTATAAAACAACTTTGAAATGCAATCTGGTGGCCAGGTAAGACTGCCACATATGCTCCACTTAGTTTTTGAAGGTCAAAGTCATGAACAGCCCAAATCTTTTATTTTTGCTGCATAGGCACACAACAATTTACTATTCAGAAATGTAGTAACATATGACTCTGACCTACTTTTTTCTTCAGCCATTTCAAAAAAATTTTGTTACAATTCCACAAAGGAAATCTTGTTTTCAACAGGTATATAGTGATAATGCACAGCATCCTAAACAGATACTCCCTTCTCAAGAGGGATCACAATATCATATAGGCCTTTCTCTGCATATTCAACTTTTGACATCAGACTCAGCTACAAATGCGAATAGCATTACCTTTGGAACAGGTCTGAGTCATTTCACAAATATGATATAATAGAAAATATCAGTTGTTATAAATATTCGTTTTTAAAGAAAAGCAAGTAATGTTTATAATTTACAAATGTGTCGATAAAAACTATATTTTTTGGAGGTTGGGAATGAAAACAGTAACACAATTCTCAAATAGTTTGACAGATTTTTGCGAAATTTCTGTGGATACCTTAGTATTCTGTTCGCTACTAAATGCTTATTTGGTCCAGTATTCACCTTAATAACTTTCTTGCCATAGCAAAAGTTGCTTCAATTCACGCAAAGAATAAAATTCCAAATTGGGTCTGACATGTTTTCTTTGCACAAACACACCTTATGTACTCAAAATAGGCAGCATTTGATTTGACCATTGCAACTTGTAAGAGAATAATTGGTAATGGCCAATGTAACTTGGCTAATGTTATACTGTCTAAACACAATAAGACATCACATAATTAGGACCGCTCTTCATGTTTATAAATATGTCCATCACTGCCTGCATCGAAAAACCATCTTACCTCATAACAATCCATTATGTGTCATCTCTCAACTGCTTTGTTTTGTATGTAGTAGATATTTTAGCCAACACTGAATTGTGGTGCATTTGTGCATAAAACTCTTTGCATGGGGAAACAATATTTAAAGAGCTTATTGCAAGCCCTTGGTAGTTCTTTGATAATTTTTTTTCACTGGTTCTGAATAACAAACAGTACAATTTTAAGATTATTTCTGCATGGAGGAAAGCTTTGGTGTCATGGACTGGTTCCTGTCATTTGATGCTTTCTGTCCTTCACTTCAACAGCTAGTAACTTTTGAAACTTCATTGTCCTACTTGATTTTGTTTCCTACAAGACAAGTACCTAGTATTACATGTTATGTAAGTTTTATGAGTGAGATTTTTAACTCAATCTCAGCGTTAAAATTACCTTGTAAATTGTGTTCAACTAGTCTATTTGGTTGATGACAATAATTTAAAAAATTCTGTGTCTGATTTTAGATATATCAAGGCAACACAACTGAAATTTTGCTTGGAACTTTGGGGGGCAATCAGTATAGTGGAGATGTTGTTACTGGAACATCAGATCAAGTGTTCATTGATTGTTCAACACCTGAGAGTTTTTTTGGAGAAGTTAGGATATTTATCAGGGAATGTAAGAAAATGAAGGGGACCCTATGATTTTACTCTTTTTTATATTTTTCTGTCCACTGTAGCTTTGTCCATGTACTTTTGGCATAAAATGTGTGACCAATTGCAATGAAACTTTCACAGGTGATGGATATGTTGATGGAGTGGTGCATTTTTTTTTAATTTTTCCCAATAACCTCAACAGAGTAAAATATTTTTAAGCTCCTGCGCACTGCAAATGAAATGGTTTTGTACCTACAATGGTACATAAAATACAAGATGGTTCAACAGATTGAACAAGTTGATTAAACTGCAGTTTGTGTCCTGGAGGTAGTCACTAGCCCTGTAGTGGTTAAATTAATGAACAATTGGGCTTGGGATAAATTAGGACAGTTTGTAGGACAGCGCTCATGTGGTGTAGCGATTTTTAGGTTTGATCTTAATGTCCTGGCAGTTACCCAGCTAGCGACCTAAAGTAAGTCAAGTCATTAGGCAATGTTTGAACTGGGGAATCTTCTACAGTCTGTAAAACAAGCCACAGTGGTGTGTTAATTTCCCTCGATTCAATATATAGCCCCAGTAGGTAATCTGCTAGCCGCGAAACTTTTTAGATTGTGCCATGGTGTTGTGTCATTATGTTTTAGGCACTGTTATAATAAAAAACTCATTTTATTGAATTACACAAATTGTATGACCTTTTTAATATCTGCATACACATTTGCAGCACTTTAACATGTGTTCTGAAAAATGCATGGTGTATTTAATGTGTTTCTGTCTGCAAAAACAATCATGCCATAAATGCTTAAATAACTATAAAAACCCAACAAAAATAAGTATTTGATTTACATAACTTATTGAAATTGAATGTTTATGGACGTTTTTGTGGTTAAATGTGTATAGACAGTTTCATTTTTGTAGATGACACATCATGTGGTAGTGACATCACACTGGAGCAAAATGTCTATCAAACATTGGATCTTCCAACTACAGTAAATGGGTATTTGCCAGCACTCTACTGTGAGTGGCGTGTTCAATCAACCTCCTATCTTAATGCTGCTCAACTGCTGGCTCCGGAGTTTGGAGTTATTGGTAAAAGCTTCTTTCAGGTATGTTGGCCTTGATGAGAATGACCGTAAACACTTTTTTGTCATGCCAACTCTTCTGGTATTAAGGCTTTCATCGATTTTGACCAAGTTTAAGGAAGTCAACTCCAAACTGCTTAACAATTTAATTGCATGTAGATTGTTGGGTTTCTGCCTTCAATGCTGTTATTTCAAAACAAATTGTGGTGAATGACACTTGAAACAATTTTTTTCATGCAAAAAATTGCAGAACTCTTTAAAATACCATTATAGTATATTTCTATCAGATTGTTCAGATAAAAAATTGTGACAGATTTTGTCTGTTCTTGCAAAACGTAAATACCTCATAAAGTAGCCATACTATTGTCCAGTTGGTCTTGAAAGATATGTGGTTTACATGAAGGTGCTGCACTTTTGCATCAAGCAGTGCCTTTAAACTTGTTTCTTTGTTTCCAGATTACAGACCAGTACTTGGTAGACACACTCATGTTGGTCGGCCAATTTGTCTTCTTGGATACAACTCTTGTTAGCGAAACTGCCTCTGTTGTCCGCTTTTATGCAGATAGTGAAATTGCGAACCTTGAGCCATTTGACATTGCCTTAACAGGTAACTTTTTGATGAAGTTTTAAACCTGAAGGCACTGACAGTTTTAAAAAAAGCTTTTCAGCAGTCACTTTTTATTGCCCATGTGTACCATTCTTCTATCGTCTGTTTAACAGTTTTATTGACCCATGTTATTTCTAATATTTAAATTTACTCTAGTCACCTCTGGAGAAACTACTTTAAATAAACCTCTGGGAAAGGAAATTGAGTCTTAAAACTAAGAATTTTCCTAAATTGCATTTTTAACTTTTTTACAGTCCCTTTAAACCAAATTACCTTGGGTAACATAAGTATAGTTGATATCATATTTTTTCCCAACGTTACTGCTTGTTTCAGCCTCCTGCTCAATGTTTTGTCTTTCTGAGCATTCTGGTACTGAAAATGAGATATTTTTGGAGTGGACAAGTCCCGAAGTTGTGCAGCAGTCAACATATACCTCTGTGCCTGGTGGAGCTTTCTGGTACTCCAATGAACCTGAAGGTTGCCTGGCCCACCTGCCAATCAACACGTGGCAAAATGTTACAGTGACTGCAATGGGAGGAGTCACCAGTGGCTGTTTTGAGCACAGGCTGTCAACTAGTAAGTATAACAGGGCTGTCGAACCTGATGCTTGCAGGCCGTCTCTTTTGTATAGCCTGCAAGCAAAATCTTTTTTTTTTACATTTTTGTTTATGTGCTCACATTTTTTTGCCACAAAAATATGCCAAATTAGACCAGTTGTCTTTGTATAGGCATACTTATCACAAACTGGTGTACCAAATGTTTTGATGTTCCTTTTTTTATTCAAATTTGGTATAAATGCATATCAGTTGACAATACTGTGTGACTAACTATCACCTTCTGTCATCAGCAATTTTATCAGAATTAAAGGATTTGTTACGTTACAATGAAAACATTGTAATTGAACTTGTTTTAATTTGTTTAATTTGAAAAACATTCATGGCACGCTACTCAAAAGTTGGACAGGCATGAAGTAGAACAAAATTTGTGGTCACCAATTCTGAAATATTACAAGAAATAAAATATAAAACATTACTTAGTTTATAAAAAATGTACTCAGAGCCTGGAAAAATGGATACACCATTTCTTATATCAACAACTACAATATCAGCTAATATTGGTTGGCCCCGATACACTGAAGGAGATGTATTTATTGACACATACTATGTGAATTGGAATGGAGATATTGGTTCTGGCTTTGGGTTGTCATCGATAATTGATGCACTTGAACCCAATTCAATGCAAAGTGTAACTGTACAAGCAGTTAATACTGCTGGGGTCGGCCGTGAGTCTGATCAGTTGCTCTTTGTGACAGGTACAAAAACTGACAATAAAAGTTTATTTCTTTATAAAATTGTTAAATTCAAACTGGAACATAGGGCTTGTCAGCAAACGTTTTCATAAACAAGCTAAAATTAACATATCACATATATATTATGTGACATAAAAACTAATTGTGTTAGTTGAATAATTTAGCTTTGACAAAAATGTTAAGTAACACTTTTATTTATTTTGTCATTAATTTCGCTGCCGCCATTTATTTTGTCATTAATTTCACTGCCACTAATTGACTAAGAATGATTATGAAGAATCAGATATGAAGATGTATTAAAAACTGACCAACACAAATCAAGGATTTTTTTCAAAAATTCTGACATGTATTAATTTACTTCTTTGCCATACAGAACCAACAGCATTTTTCAACATTAGACTATTGTCATGTCCCACCACCACTTCAATTGTCGTTGATTACACTGGTGTTATTAATGATGGTGTAGTTCGGTCACTAGTGTATGGAGAAATCTGCTGGTGTTACAGTTTGGATGACATTAAAACCGATAACCTAACGGCTGCACCTCACACGCTAACTGATTTGCTGCCTGGTAGGCGGGTGGTGGTGTTTACCAAAGCAATTTATGATGATGGTTTTGTCGCAAGAAGTGAGAATACAGTTCTTCAACCAGGTAATGCAACAAGATCAATTTTTACTCAGATGAAAAAGTTCATGATTTTAGATAGAAAATGGGTGGGGTGGCTACTTTAGTGGCAGTAATTATTTTGATATTAAAGTTGGACTGTATATTTTTAGTGTGGTTTTTATACCACATACTGCTTCCCAAATTTTTTTACCAATAAAATTGAGTAATGAAGTAATGAAGAATATGTTTTCAATGCTTACTAAACTTGTTTATTGTAGTGTGATGATCCTAAAATCCTATTGAATCCCAAAAATTATATTAAATAATATTCTAAATTTATCAGCCAAGCAAGTATAATACAGTTAAATTAGGAACTTTACAGTGATACAAAAGATTGTGCAGATAAGTTGAGTGAAGTACTCAGCTTGCATCTTTTCAATTTTTTCTTGCAAAAGAAAACAAGATTCTCAACACCTAAAATGATAAAAAATAATAGTTTTATGTGCTTACAATTTACCAAACATTCCGAGAAACAGTTTCACATCATTAATTTGTTAACCAACAACTCCTATCAAGTTTTTAACGTCTGTTTTTTTGTAGTTCCCCTTGCCCTATCAAATGCACCCATACTTGTGGGTGTAGAAATGGAAAAAATTACTATTGCCTGGGAACCATACAATGAACCTGGTGACATTGTTCCAGATGAATATGTTATCTTCTGGACAAATGGTGTAACAAATAATTCAATAACTGTCTCTGCCAGAACCACAAATTTTACGTTTATGCTGGTGAATTTGGTACCAAACACGAATTATCAACTTTCTGTGGCAGTGAAAACTGAAAACTGTTTGAGTTCTATGTCTCCGGTTTTGTCAGTTAATACGTGTAAGTCACTGTCTTCATTATTTCGTTAGTTGAAATTTTATTAGACATTTTGAAAAATACTGTATACCAAGGCTTCCAAACTTTTAAGTCCAACCCCTTCTAATTTTTGAAATTTTTTTATTCCTCGCTGCTTCTATCACATATTTCCTAATATGAGATCTGAAGTTAAACGCTTGGTTTTGCATTAGTTTTGGCATTTCTGTGTCAAAATCAGAAAAAGTACAATTTGTGTAATGGTATCAATCAGTTTTAAATTAGCATAGACATGTCGCAACCCACAGGTTGGGAAGCCCTGCTGTGTACTATGTAATTTTAACTACTTGTCTTATGCCACATAGTGACAGATTGTTAAAAATGGGGAAATCCTTAGCACAGGGTTCTCAACATACTTTAAGGTAACCTGAGGCTACACATGACAACATGCAAAGGAACAACGGTATACCGCAGTGACGTAACAGCAGCAAAAGATGATTCTTATGAGAAAAAAGCTAGTGCAGCTTTCTCCCTGAAACCCTTGCATTCATTTCTAGCTAACTGTGGTTTGGAATAAATGTTTTATGTTGACTCGCTACAAGGGCACATTAATTGGAAATAGTAAAACAAAGGACTTGAAATTTTGACTTGCCTCATGGGCCACACAAAACAACCTGCGAGCTACAAGCGGCCAGTGGGCTGCCTGTTTGAGTCCTCTGCCTAAGCATGTGTCTAAGTTTTTTTGTGTCTTTAATTTTATCTAAAAGGAAAAAAACTGCTAATGCCCTATACCATAAACCTAGTCAGCTAAACTAGATAAACTATAAAAATTGGTGAGCAAAATACAAAGGCTTGTTTTAATCATGCATTAACCAAACATTGCTTCAACCTATTAAAACTCAAACTGGGCGTCACACCTCAATTGCCTGAAAATCCTGACAGATGTGTCAAAGGCATATTTACAGGTTTCTTCAAAGGCATCCCTTGCATATTATTTACTTTTGTGTGTATTTTTAGTGCCTGGACCAGCAAGAAATCTAGAGCAAAGTGATTTTGATGAAAGAAACACTACGATCGACTGGGCACCACCACTGGGTGGGACAGCCAGAGCTATTACAAATTATATCGTGGAATGGACACTTGGATTACAACAGGAAAATGTTTCTGTTGACGGCAGTACTTTAATGGCTGTTATTACTGGCCTTACTCCCAATACAGCATACCTCTTTACAGTTATTACTGTATATAGTGATGGTTATGAAACTCAAACAGAACCATTTCGTGCTGGAACTAGTAAGTAATTTTTACAAGCTGTCTGCACTAAAATATTGCATATTTATTCCCCTTCAAAAAGGGACCAATAACTTTTTACTCATTTGCCTATGTATAACAGGTTTGTTTATATTATGTGGTTATCTTTACACACATTATGTTGACAACATATAATGTTGTGTGTTGACAACTTTGTACATCAATATACACAAAACTGACCCACAGCCTCTAAAATTCATAACTTTTGAAACTGCTATACCTACAAAAAAAATGCTTTTGAGAGTATTGCATTTACTCATATTACACCCTCTTTGTGTCCTCAAAAAGGGGGTTTTCTCTTTGTAGTACATTTAGGCTAAAAATACTCAAATTAAAAGGTACACAAATTTTGTTTAAATGCTAATACTAGTTGTTATTGTGTTGTACCATGCAAGAATCTGCTTGAACAACATGCCCCTGTATAAGCTTAAAATAGAAACACATAACAACCGTGAACAGCAAAATTTAATTACTAAAAGAACAGCTAAAATTGCTTAGCCTGTGGCCTTTTAGATCCTATTATTTTAAATGAAGTTTTGTGTCATTTTATAGGACCCCCACCGCCACATTCCCTTGTAGTTTCAACAACCAAAACAAGTCTTACAGTTTCCTATTCCCAAGATGCAATTGGGAATCTGCCTGTAACTTTTGGGTATTCTGTTAACCCTGGGACACCACCTGTTATTGTAGCAGGGCTTAGTTTCCAAATATTAAATTTAATACCAAATGCCTTTATATCTTTTACTCTTGAGGCCCAAAATGAATTTGGAAACAGCAGTTCGATATCTGGTTCTGGAGTAACATGTAAGTATTCCCAACACTTCAGTTTTCTAACTTTTGTGTATATTTTCACGAAAAACTTGACATGATTAGCAAGCACAAAAATTGTAGAATGCTTATCAAGCATTAGACAATACCTTGGTTGAAGCTTGACCCAACAAAATAGTAGTTGTTTTTACCCACCTCCATTTAATAGTACAATTTTTAAAATTGTTTCTCCAACAATTGTTGCAAAAAAACCTGAAAATTAACCATATTGTAACCATAAAGCAGTATTCCCTTTGTCATGTGACTGTGTATTATCAACTGCTCAAATATACTATATGTGTTTTCAACAACAAAATTTTGGCTGTTCTAGTGCCCCCAGCTCCAGTCATAACAACAATTATTCCATCACCTAACGGACTTGATGTGACATGGATGTTACCTACACATGGCTCCCATCGTAGTTTTGACTTTGAGGTCATATATGACCAAATAAGTGCACCAATGGGGGTACAGAGCATTAGTTCATCTCCACTTAATGCCCAAATTACTTCTTTGGAATCCAACACTTACTACTGGGTTCAAATTAAAGCAAACTTTGATGATGGTTTGGAAACCCGATCTGAAAATTCAAGCTTACTTGTGAGTAAACAGTTACTTGTTTTTTTTTCATGCATCTTCAAAAAAATACTTAGCCTTAAATTTGCTCTTATCTGTCTGGTGTTTTGTACCCTCTTATTTCTATGTGTTGGTTAGGTTGAGCCTTGCTTTGTTTAACTTGTTTAGTTTAGTGCCCTCTCTAAAGCTTGTCGGTCTGCATTTTATAATAAGAAATAATTCATTAATTTGTGTAAGAGACACATGACTAATTCCTTCATGTAGATATTATATTGCTTTGACTTTTTGTTTTGTTTTTCTCTCATGCAGGCAAGATTGCCCATGTAGTTTTGAATGAAATCTTAACTGATCTGAAAAAACTTTCACAGCTAGTAGATGGGTTTGTAGTGGTGTGGCATCAGGTTTATTTGACCAATTCTCCGAGTAGTTACTCCCCTTTGAGAAAATCTTATTTATGCGCACCACAAACTTTTTGTGAATAATTATAAATGCATTTGGTTTTGTTTGAACTAAGTATGATTACTTGGCGCATTCAGATAAAAATCGACAACATATTACAGAAACTGCAATAAAAAATGTCATTGAGAGTTTATTGTCTGATTGGCTGCTGCATGGTCAAAGGTAACTAAAGGTCAATCTACAAATCTTGCATCCAAACTCACTTTTGTAGCCACCATCAGGGAAAGTCCTACAATGATGGTAAACCTGCAGTTAACCTTGATCCACCTTTCTATGTCTCATTGCTGTCAGCTAATTCTCATTGTTTAATGCTACAGTGTCGCTATCATTTCTTTCACCAAAAAATTAACTCAACTTAACACTATAGCTCTGCCATGTGCAGTGGTTCACTACAGGATAGTAGCATGTATGTTATTGTTTGGTCTATCAAAGGAAAAAAGCTGATTTTAATTGCACATTACACAACCAAAACCTTGTCACAGATAGGTCATCGTCTCCTTGGCAAGCAATTAAGTTGACTGTAGCAATGCAGTTGTTTGTGGATTGCTAAAGTAGCTGTTCCTATTCTGTGGTAAATTTTTCCATTGCCGGTTGCAAAGACTGTGCTAAATAAGCTTGTTTGTTTATCTTTTTGTATTAACCAACCCTTTTTATAGACATCTGGCAAACTAATGAGTTCAGCGCTGGTCATTTATCTCTGTTGTTATGCAACACTATTCATAATGATCCCTACAAAATTACCATAAAAAGGTTTTTGTAACCCTTCTGACTGAATATATATAACATTGCATATTTTTACAGCTCCAAGCATGTCGTTTGCGGCACCAATACTTGTGAGTACGACTCAAAACTCGCTAACTGTGCAATGGAATGCACCCTCTGGTGACGGCGCTTTACTTTACACCTTGTACGTACAAACTGATGTAATTGTGGCAGACATCGATGCTCTCCAGGCCAGTATAACTGGCTTGCCATCAAACACCCTTATTTCTAATATTTATGTTGTTGTAAAAAATGAAGTTGGACAGACAACAGGTGCTAGTGCATCATTTGCAACAGGTAAGACAGACTGTTTTTACACAGTTTGCATGCTTTTTTATTCCTACCACTGGTGATTTTTTGTAAATTTTTATTGAAGGACACAAAATTTGTTAGGTTTTATGGCTTTGATTAAAAATACAACCTGATGATACAATTTTTCAATTTCATGACACTACTCTCATGCTTGAAATATTGACTTATTTGGTTCCTAAGTCCATCAGATTAATTTTTATGAAATAAGTTACTGATTGGTAACAATGTCATAAAAAGTTATTGATTGCCTGCATGTCATAACTTCTTCATATTTGCAATGAATTTTTTTAAATAAACATTTCGTAAACCTAACCCCCATAAGATAACATTGAAAAAATCTGGAATGACCATTTAACTAACTATCTTAAAAAATTTGTTCAATGATATGTCCGTGAAGAGTATTTTTATTTATGTGTTTATTCTTCTGACAGTAAAACTAGTTTTTAAAGTGGACATTTCTTTTTCACACACATGGTTTGTATGTACTAGTCAAAAATTGACTTACTAACCCTTTTAGATCCGGGTCCACCTGCAAGTCCTGCTGTGTCTGCGCATACTCCAAACAGTTTCACTGTGTCCTGGTCTCCTCCTGATGGAAATGCCTATAGTGTTGCTGGTTACAGAATCACTTTTGATGGCCAAACAATTACACAAAGTTCTAACTCATATGCTGCAAGCGGATTGTCACCAGGCACTTCCTACACCTTGGTTATAACTGCAATGTTTAATAGTGTACCAGAAACTTCAGTTTCGATTGCAGGATGCACAAGTATGTATCTGCACACAAACCGGAGTCGTTCTTGCCTTATCTTGTTGATTTATCTATTTGCCATGTTCTTTGTTAAATTCAACAAATTTATCCGAGGCTTATCAAAATTATCTAATAATTTTTTTGACAAACAATTTACACTGGAGCTTGTTGTGTGCTAAAGGCAAGTTTTGAACAATTACCTACAACTTTTTTTAATTGGGCAAGTAACACATTCAAAAAGCCTGTAATCATTCGAAGTTAAGGCTTATTTTGTTGCCATTCATATCACTAAATATCTCTTGTGTAAGTTAGTGTTACATAAATTTTCTTAAAAAAATTCATTACACCATTTGTGTCCCTGTGATTATAAATGCTAAAATTGTTAAGTTGCAACTGAAACTTCCATACCAAGACTCTTTTACGGTTCCAAATATTGTAGGGCTCATAAACAGGTGGTTGGATTTTTATGTCACCATTCTTTTTAATATGGTACAAAATAAATTATCAAGTTTGTGTAATGAAAACCTCTGTGTAAGAGGCCTGTAGAGTTGGACAAAAAGTTTGTTATGTCATCACTTACCTGCAAGTGTGACACAACACACCTTTTTTATACCACCTAGGGTGGTTTGACATGCGGCATTGAAATTGCTCAAAATGTCTAGATTGTGTTGATGCTCAACCAAACTTTGTGTTTAAATGTAAATTTTTGTTCTCTGGCTCATCTTGTTGTAAACATGGCCGCTCTAAGATTTCAAATTTTATACCCTGTGATGTCAAAGCATAGACCATTGTCTGTAATCAAGCCACCTGAGAATGATAATTGTGTATCACTTTTATAAATGTTTTGACCCTGCCTTGAATTTTTTTAAATTAAAAAAATTCTTGAAACAGGGTTAAACTCTATGCAGTATTTTTGTATATGTGCTGCATGTTTTATGCACTGTATCGTTGAAGGTTTGTGCTCTGTGCACCACAAGTGGTGGTACTAAACCTTTTTGTTTGACAGATCCGGGACCTCCAACTAATTTAATACAAGTTGCTGAAAATGCTAGAAGCATTGGCCTTCAATGGCAAGACCCACCATCATGTTCCGACATACTTTTTATTGCTGTCGGTCAAATAAATGCTAATAACAATCCATTCACTCTCACTGGTCTTAGTCCAAACACTGTTTACACTATTGAAGTTGCTGCTGTCACTGACACTGGCCGTGGTGAAACTGCTTCGCAGATAATGAACACAGGTAAGAAAACCTGTTTTATCCACTGATAGTAAAATTTTAAGTTACTGATCTTATTCCTGTGTGAGAAAAGGCTAAAATTGTGTTTTAAACTCATTGTACTGGATTCTTATTAGGATAAAAAATGGCAAACACTGTTACATGATGGGAGATTTTGCCACAAATTGCATAGTTCAAATTAAAACTAATGTTAAATTCAGTTATTTGTGAAAGCCTGTCAAGGTTTGTTTTTGTAAATCACTTTGTCATAGTATATGTGCAATGGCAGTATGATAAAAGCATCCTTTCTAGTTGAGCTTGTTTTGTAATCTGTTTATATTTTCTTACAGTGCCAGATTCTCCATCAGTTGGCATTTCACAAAAATCCTTCATTCAGGTCAGAATATCAATAAATACTGGTGGTCCGGCCAATGGTGCCTATATTTTTCAACATTATCTGTTAACTGGAGTTGGTCTATCCAATGAAACTGTTACTGCAACTGATTACACCTTCACCGGACTGGAGCCAACCACATCGTATGGTGTAACAGTAAAAGCTGTGTACCAAAATCTTAGTTTTCAACCTACATTAAATTTTGCAATTCATACAGGTTTGTTTTTTGGTTTTTTTAACCCTGTTTTTTGTTTATTCTATAAAATTACAGTCTTATCTTTCTGGAATAACAAGTAGCCACCGGTGCTTTTGTAACCAACTTTTTATTGTTTCAGATCCAAAATCAGTCCAAAACTTGGGATATATAATTAATAGTATCTCTACTGCAACTGTCACCTGGGACAAACCGGAGGGAGGAAATGATATTAAGTTTTATGAGGTTCAGCTGAGCGGCGAACCGATTCCTGACACAACAAATTCTTTACATTATGGACTGAGAGGCCTAGTGCCTAATACTGAATATACTGTTTCTGTTTTCACAGTAAATTATGACAATATAAAAGCTACAGCTAGACACGTAACAGTGAGATCAGGTAGGTGGTGTAGTGGCATGTACATGAGTTAAGTCTAAGTTTTTACTCTGTTAGTAATAACTTAAAGTTTTCTTTTGCCAGACATAATTTATCTAAATGTTTCTTTTTGAACAGATTTGTATTGTAAAAAAATTTGCATTTTTTTCAATTATGTGTTGGCAATTCAGAAAACTGTCCAAATGGTGAAGGTTGTTTTGTATTAAAGATTATTTGTGGAATCATAAAATATCATGCAAAAAAATTACATTAAATTTTTTTGTTTGGCACCACTTAAATCCTATTGGCTATTTTTAATTTTGTTGTAGTGATAAATTGTTTCTAAGAATTGTTTGAAAACAATTACCTTTACAGTACTCTTATCTGCTCCAAAAACTATTTCTTGTTTTTGTACCAACAAGTTTACCGTTGTTTTTTTTAGATGCAAAGCCCACAACTCAATTTCTTTATGATATCTGCTTGCCTACATTTGTTATGGTATCTTGGGTCATTCCTATCAATCAAGGGAATTACCGCCCTAGTATTTATGGGTATGAGGTTTGTGATGGTTCAAGCTCATGTGTTGAAACAACAAGCTCTACTTACAACTTTACAATGTCACCAGCTACTACAATTTCGGTTGGTCTAACAACCATTTACAATTTGGGATCTGGTGAAACCGAAATGTTTACTGTCACATCTGTGGTTGCAGTCACATCCAGTAAGTTAAAAGTGTAAATAAACTATCTGTATTTACAGCTTTGGAGTACCATTGCTCATTAAGGGTCCCCTTCCCTGAAGGGGACGCATATTGTTTTTACTCTGTTTTTTTTTCTTTTTTTTCTTTTTTCTCCCCTGCAAGTTTGTCTGCACCTTTTTGGTATGAAATGTTTGCTGGATTGGAATGAAACTTTCACAGGTGGTAGATATGGTCATGTAGTTGTGCCATTTGTTTCTTTTGACCCCATAGCCCCAGTGGTTACCCCGTTAACCCCAAAATTGTAAAACGTTTTTGACATGCGTGCGCACCACAAACGTTAGTTTAGTGTGGACTATATACACAATTTGGTAATGGCACACACTGGCTTACCATGCCAGACAAATAACATGGCAGTGTTGTCTGACTATGCGGGCAAGGGGAAACCGATGAGGCACGAATATTGGGAGTTGGTAAAGTCACAATGCATATATAGAGACAAGGAAAATCCCCATGTTAATCACTTTGTAAATTTTGTAGTTGATGACTGTTGGTACGCAATATTTTGTTGGAGGAAATTTTACAAGTGGTAGACTGGGTCTTGGGGGTGAGTTTAACCCTTGGGCCTGGTCCTGATAGCCCCCGAAAATAGGTTATATTATTAAACAATACCCAAATTACATAAAATTTGGACAATTTGTAGAACATGCAATTGTGGTGTATCAATTGCTGTGTTTTTTATGTAGCCCCATCAGTAAACCTACTATTCCCAAAAGTTTCTATATTGGGTCANTGTTGCATTTGACATATAGTCCAAGTGGTTATCCTGTTAGCGCCAAAAGGGTTAAATATTTCCCTATAGATTTTTTTTGTGTAATAGTTGTTTGATGGAATTAAAACTGGGACAGATGTGGAAAGACTTCTATGCAGTTTGTATACACTTGTGTTTCCTAATATAACCCTAGCACTTACCCAATTAGCTCTTAAAATGGTTCAAACATATTGATAGGTACCTTATCCCCCAACCAATATTTTAGTTTAAATATCTTTGCAAGTTAATTATTATGGATGTCAAAGGTATGATTACAATTAAACAAAAATACAGGGTTATTTTTTTGTTAAATATTTATCTAGTGAGCCTATACAGGACAGTTTTTTTAAATACTTGCAGTGTGACATACTTGTTCAGTTTAAATAAGACTATTTAGAAACGTAAGTTGTGTAGTTTGCTTGAAACTTTTACAGGTGGTGGGTCGCATCATATGCTGATTTTTTGACTCTCAAGCCTTAGTGGCTGTTTTGCTGTGAACCCCCAAGCAGCCAAACTATTAAACAATGTCGGAAAAGGAAATAATTTTGTAATACTGTACTATAGGCCAGTGTGGTTTGTTTGCTTGACCTCCAAGCCCTGATGGTTGCTCTGGTAGCCCCCTGAAGTAGGTACATTAGGAAGCAAAGCCTAAATAATGTGGGATTTCAATATACCATAGATTGTAGTTTGTTTTCCATTGTAGTTTGTTTTCTTGTTCATTAAGCCCTAGTGGTTGTGCTTCTACCCTTTCGTAGCCTATGTGATAAACAATCACTCAATAAAATGACAATAAATCTGCTTGAAATTTGGTTTTTGTAGTTTGTTTGGGCCAAAGCCATTGTGGTTCATCTTGCATCCCCCAGGTCAACAAATTGGTGAACAAGGTCTGAATAAGTTTGGTCCTAACCCCCTAATTCAAGTTTTTTGTGAGAAAACCACCAAAAGAAACCCTGTCGGATAGTTTTAAGGCACAAGGCAAACAAATGTGTTTTACAGTCCCTATGACGCCCTAGTAGGGATGGGAAATTTTAGAATCATATTATTTTTAAAAATATTTTTTCTTCCACAGTACCTTCTGTACCACAGACGCTAGTTTTGTCAAACCCGTCAACAGACATGTTTGATGCCAGCTGGACTAAGCCTGCAGGAGGCAATGCGATCGTTGACTACAATGTTGAATGCGACACTGACGATCAATTCATATCTTCTTTCTCCTTTACTACAACCTCACTCTCTGCTACTGTGATGTCTNTGTTGCATTTGACCTTATAGTCCCAGTGGTTATCCTGTTGATTTCCCTCTAGATTTTTTTTGTGTGATAGTTGTTTGATGGAATTAAAACTTGGACAGATGTGGAAAGACTATGCAGTTTGCATACACTGGAGTTTCCCAAAATAACCCTAGCATTTACCCAATTATCTCTTAAAATGGTTCAACAATTCGATAGGTAGCTTATCCCCCAACCAATATTTTAGTTTAAATATCTTTGCAAGTTAATTGTTATGGATGTCAAAGGTATGATTACAATTAAACCAAAATACAGGGATATTTTTTTGGTAAATATTTATCTAGTGAGCCTATACAGGACACTTTTTTTAAATACTTGCAGTGTGACATTCTTGTTCAGTTTAAATAAGACTATTTCAAAATGTAAGTTGTGTAGTTTGCTTGATACTTTTACAGGTGGTGGGTCGCATCATGTGCTGAATTTTTAGACTCTCAAGTCTTAGTGGTTGTTTTGCTGAACCCCCAAGCAGCCAAACTATTAAACAATGTCGGAAAAGGAAATAATTTTGTAATACTGTACTATAGGCCATTGTGGTTTGTTTGCTTGACCTCCAAGCCCTGATGATTGCTCTGGTAGCCGCCTGAAGTAGGTACATTAGGAAGCAAAGCCTAAATAATGTGGGATTTCAATATATCATAGATTGTGGCCATTGTAGTTTTTCTTGTTCGTTAAGCCCTAGTGGTTGTGCTTCTACCCTTTCGTAGCCTAGGTGATAAACAATCACTCAATAAAATGACATTAAATCTGCTTGAAATTTGGTTTTTGTAGTTTGTTTGGGCCAAAGCCATTGTGGTTCATCTTATATCCCCCCAGGTCAACAAATTGGTGAACAAGGTCTGAATAAGTTTGGTCCTAACCCCCTGATCCAATTTTTTTGGGAGAAATAGGGTAAAACATACCATTTTTAGATACGAGCTGAGTTTATTTTGTTTGGTGTAAGAAATCACAGTGACCCAATTTGACTGAAACAATCACCAAGCCATAAAAGCTGCGCAACAATGAAACGGTATAAGGTGCGAAAATAATGGAGGGCACAATTGGTGTATCAAGGCAGACATGCTGCAGCTACACTATCATTACAAGGTGTTGTGTGACGGGGACTCATGGGATAGTGAGTTTTGGTGCATTGTGAGAAATTCTACAGGGGGGTGTTGGTGGGACCAGCTGAGGGGGCTCCTATACTGCCACTCACTGGAAACCACCAAAAGAAACCCTGTTGGATAGTTTTAAGGCGCAAGGCGAATTTTTTAAGGCATAGCATTCCCCAGAACAAAGTTAACTAGAACAAATGTGTTTTACAGTCCCTATGACACCCTAGTAGGGATGGGAAATTTTAGAATTACATTATTTTTAAAAATATTTTTTCTTCCACAGTACCTTCTGTACCACAGACGCTAGTTTTGTCAAACCCGTCAACAGACATGTTTGATGCTAGCTGGACAAAGCCTGCAGGAGGCGATGCGATCGTTGACTACAATGTTGAATGTGACACTGACGATACATTCCAATCTTCTTTCTCCCTTAGTACAACCTCACTCTCTGCTACTGTGATGTCTTTGAATAGCAACACTGAATATTACTGCAGAATTATAGCCATCAATGAACAGGGAGCTAGTGATCCAAGCACCACTGATAGTATTTTGACAGGTGAAAATTTAAAAAAAATTCTCATAGTCATTAACTTAGAATGGAGGCTGCTAAAGATAATTTTCTTTTGTTAAAGAATTAAACAACAATTTGTTTTCAGCATGGCTCATTTATATTAACTGACAGAAAAACAATGTAGTCCTGTTTATTGTTTTGTGAAGTATGCCTGAAGTTTTTGAAAGCAAAAAGAAAATATTTTACAAATATCTAATATTTTCTTTGGAATTTAAAATTTTGGAATTATTTGGATACATTGCAATGCGCTATGACATTTGTCAAATAGAGCTGCTGTTNTGAAGATTAACAACCAGCTACATTAGTAGCCATGTGTTTTTTTATCAGGACTAAGGGCTGAAAAAATTTTTCACTGTCCAATCTTCCACATAAACTGTCATAACCATGTAACTGTATTTATATCAATATATGCAAGAATACATCTATATAGGGTTTCAATATGTGTGTCAAAGCTTAAACCACAATTTGTGTTAGCCATTATACTCATATCTTCATTTCATGCCTTCTCAGTGTCAAATAGTGTGGATGTAAATACTGGGAGTTCCACCCAAACGTCAATCACAGTAACATGGTTAGCCCCTTTGAACAACGGAACAGAATTGGACGGATATGAAGTACAGTTAAATTCCAGTAGTGCAGGACCATTCCAAGATGTTGGAAATGTGCTTCAAACCACAATTAATGGGTTGGAAGCCAACACACACTATTTAGTGGCTGTTTTTGCATACAATTTAGGCGGTAGAAGCGATACTGGAGAAGTATTTGATATTTGGACAGGTAAAAAGTGTAGGACAGAAATATGATCAACAGAAACACAGAAATCTATAAAATGTTAAGTTATATAACATGATTTATGTTTCTCAGATGTAATTATGAATACTTGCCACTCTTTTTTTTATGTTTAGACTAAATAGGCTGATTGCAAACTCATGTCTTATATATTTATTTACACTTGTTCCAAAATATGCAGATAAAATATTATGCTAGAAAATATAAAGTAGAGAAACATGCCACTACTATTGTATAGTTTTCAACTGTTAAATTTTCAAAAATCTACTGTCAAAAAGGCATTTTGTCAAACAAACCTACTAGCAATAAGCACATTACTACTAGTAATAGATCATGTTTTGGGCCAAAGTGATAAGGTTTTAGCAAGAAAATTTTCAGACTACTAACTAAAGTTTTTACACTTTAAAGTGTTATCAAATTGTCTACTTTGACAAACCTTGTTGGATCTACCAGATTCGGCTAGTCGAACTAATCGTAAAATGTTTTGCAGAACCATTTGACCCCCAAATATACTGGAATGCTAGCACCACTGACACAATTACGATTTTTTACACATGGAATGACAATAATGGATTTGAAGGCTACTCTGCATTAGAACACAAAATATTTGCTACTAGTGAAGATGGAGTCACTGTAGAAACTTCTTTAGTTCCAGCAGGAAATAATCCACTAGACGTTTCTGGCCTGATCGCTGGTTTACGCTATGAAGTCCAACAGCAATTACGATTACAAAATACAGCTGGGTTTTTGACTGTGATGAGCAACCTGATAAATGTTGTGACAGGTAGGGATGAACAAAACAACCTTTAAACAGAGAATAACACCAAACGCTAAGCAGGTGTACTACTGTGTTTGGTAGTCTGATTGTTTGTTTGCTATATTGTAAAAAGTAGCAAAAATAGTAATTAGAATCAGAAAAGCATTGCCCTTTACATCTTAAATGTATATAAACGCTGTCAAACAGCACTTAAATTCTGGATTGTGGTAGGGCTATGTTACAGTTCCCACAATATTTAAATCAAAAATGTTTGTTTTTTCCAAATCTTTTCTACTGTGCTTGCAGTAACCTATTAAGATTGAA
The DNA here is from genome assembly GCA_008931825.1 of Phallusia fumigata. Classification (NCBI taxonomy): domain Eukaryota; kingdom Metazoa; phylum Chordata; class Ascidiacea; order Phlebobranchia; family Ascidiidae; genus Phallusia; species Phallusia fumigata. The sequence goes on along the minus strand of QXVZ01025325.1, from coordinate 10,742 downwards.
AATTTCACAGGCTGGTGATTTGTTTGTCTTTATTTAGGTCCAGTTCAGGTTGGTTTTGCTTAATTAAAAAGAACAGTGCTGACAAAATTTTACAGCCTTGAACCCCAACAAACATTCTAATTATTCTTTTTTTCTAACACATTTGCTTGTTTTTGCACAGTGCCAGATATACCACGAAACTTACAGGTTGTCGAAGAGCTTGAAACCTCCGTGTCCCTCTCATGGGATCCACCATCCGTTGGCCTAGCTATTTCTGGGTATATCATTGTGCTCTCTGCACAAACTATTGTTGAGATTGGGTTGGCAAGTAAAATTGTTGTGGTCAATGCCACCAGCGTTGTCATAACAGGAATAGCTCCCAACACTGTGTTTGCAGTTGCTGTTCATGCTCAAAACAGAGCTGGAACAAGTGTCCCTGTCACAACAGAGGCAACAACATGTGAGTAAAACTAGTGAAGTGCAGCATAAGTTGTGACAATGAGTTTTCTGTAAAAATTGGCTAAAAACTATTTGAAGAAAAGAACTAAAAATATTATCAAGTGAAAAACTGTACATAGAGGTGAAGTAGAATATTTTCTGGCTATGGGTCCCCCTTCTACCATTTCTTCACTTATTATTTTTGCTTTTAAACTGTTTATTTACAAATTTTGGTCAAAACATATATTTTACCCCAGTTCATCTTTTGGTTGACCCACACACACAAAACATGAAATTTCAAAAGTTGCTGTGTTTATTATAAAAAACTTTGCTTTTATTGGTTGGTACATGACAGTTTTAATGCATTTGGAATGTTTTGTATTTGTTACACACCCTGATATCATTTGAGAAAGGAGTGATTGACATGTTCACGGCGAAGAAATTCACTTGACACTGCTAGGCAGTCAGTTAAATTGTTCAAGCTATTATTGCATTTTGGCAACTGAAATAGCTGTAATAGCCAATCAATGAAACAATGATATTTTTTGTATACCGCCTACCTGAAACTAGATCAAGAAAAGTCATTAAAGAGCTTGTATTATGGTTAGCTGTTGCACAGTCAAAAGTAACTTTTATCAATCTGCAAGTTGAGCACAAAACAGGTAATATTGATACTTGTGCTAATTGTGAAACAAGATGCTTATTGACTGTTGGTTAAAACCAAGGGGTTGGATTTGGGGCCAGCAAATATGTGCTTTCTTTTTTTTCAATTCTGTTTAAAAAACTGATACTGTACTGCTAACACCACTACCAATTAACAATCACATGTTTGTGGGGCCATACATTTATGCTTGCAGAAACAATTATGTCACAAAATGCCAAGGAGAGTATGGACCCATCAATGGTGTTAAATATACCTAAAAATGATGAGTAATGGTGTATGTGTAAAATATCTTTCCCAGTGTATGTGAAATGTTAGTTTGAAGAACATATCTTCTTTAGTTTTTTTGAATTTCTTTGTGTATTGATAGGTCCCTACTAAGGGAGCAATTCTTTTAACTTCATTTATCCTTGTAAATTTCCACGCATAATAAATGGGCATCTGTTGTGCACTGCCAGGTCTTGTTACAACTTATTTGGGTCAAATTGTGTTTCACACTTGTTGTTCTTTCCAAAATGCAGAATAGTTTTAAGAGATATATTGCTATTATTTTTCTGTCGAAAATTTTTGACTATAAACATACTATTTTTTACTTAGCTCCTTCTCCAAGTGGTCCTCCAGAAACCATTGCAGCATTTGCAGAATCTTTGCTAATTGTTTGGGATCATCCTCCAAACTATGCTAGAAATGCTACATTCAAGCTTGTTGTTTTTGATGCTTTTGGGGCAGAAGAATTTAGCTTCGACCCTGCAACAAGTCCAACTGAAGTTTCATCCTTACTTTCTTCTACTGTCTACCACATGCTTATCACATCCACGTTTCCTGATAATTTTATCCTTGACTCTCCCACCTCCAGACATTTGACAGGTAATTTACAAAACATATACTTTCATGTTAAGTCTGAAAACATAACTGTAGTAACAGTCCTTCAAATGTAAACCTAGGCACCATCATAAAAATACAGGACTTATTTTGTAATGCACTCCAAGTACTAAATTGCCTGGGATTATAAAACTCATATGCATTTTGCCTGCAGATTTCTAGTCCAATCATAAATCCTTGACAGAAAAAACTTAGCTTAATTTTGTTACCGTTCTCCAAAAAGGTTAGCTGAGAATAACCATGCATCATTTATTCTGCAGTACCCAGCCAACCAGCTCAAATGATTTTGGATTGTGTCTCAGCAGATTCTATGACAGTCAACTATACTGAAATTTCTGGTGGTTTTCCATGTTGTGAAATAACATTTTATGAGATTTTAGTGCAAACTAATACAACCAATGAGACTGTTGTTACACTTTCTCCACCACCTGCACCATATACATTCCCTGTGTTACCCAACAGCCATTATCGGCTGTCTGTGAGAGCAGTAAACAGCCAAGGCCCTGGAATATTTTCACAAGCACTGGCAGTTGTCAGCAGTAAGTTTGAAAAACCTATGTTAAACTTTAAAAAGGGCCATATCATTTTATTTTGGACTGTGTTACCAGATTGTATGTCTTTGGTTTCATTTGTATATATGTGTACATATATAATGCAAACAGCAATATCAATCTGGCAAAAAAATGTTTTGGTGTTATGTATTTAGAATGTCCTTAAGCCAAATTTAAAATGCATTAGCACAGCACCTGTTTGCCAACCCAACATGTAAGGGATTTTAACAAAAAAAATACTTACCTGACAATCATTCTTTAAATGTAAGGGTAAACACATATTTGGATTAAAGCTAAAAAGGTTGCTACTTCTTTATGTTTAGTGTACATCATTAGTGAAGGTTTATTCAATAGTGGCATGAAATATAAACATGTTGTATGTTTGCCCAAACATAATGCTCACAAAAAGTGCACAGTGTTAGTTAAACATAGTTTTAGTTCTTGAACCTGAACCTCTTTAATGCACTAGGGTTAGTTTTTTAAAATTGATTCTGCAACTGTGTTGGTGTGTTCTAAAAATTCCCATGGTCGCCAACCATTAGGGTTGCCAACCAGCCTTTATTTCAAAGGACAGTCCTTCATTTATCTCTATATGTCCTTGTTCTTTATTAAGATGTTAAATGACACTGTTTGTCCTTTATTTTGAAATCGTTTTGGCTGGTACATTAGTTTCTGAACCCAGACAAAAACAAATATGGCATAATATAAAACAAGATGATGGGTACTCTTCCAAAATTGTGCCGTAATTTGTTATTAATGAAATCTATATGTGAGAGAACTTTAAACAATAGTGCCAATATTTTAGTTACTATCAGATCAAAATATTAATGGAAAGTTTGTTTTCAAGGCCCGACAAAATACAGATCAAGATTTTATGTCCTTTATTGTAGCTTAACAAAGTTGGCAACCCTACCAACCATTCATATTTTTTGGAATTTTAAACATAAACAAACAACCCCGTGTGTTTGTGTAAAGGGCTTCAGAAGTTTTTTATTATGTTATCGTTTTTAAAATGAAAATACCCAAACAAATATGCTGGGACTTGTGCACTTGATTCCAATGTTAAGTTGACTGTGTGCTCCCATTTTTGCACGCAAAAAACAGGCACCAAGTGAACTTTCATGAACAATAAGTTTCAGTGATTGGTTATGCCTTTCGATCAAGATCAAAGTTTTTGTCTGAATGTTGATTAGTTTTCACAGCTTTTTTAATTTTTAACTCCTCTAACCATAATAACAATTATATATTTTACAGAACCTGGGCCCACTGGACCACCTAGCATAATTTCAAGCAGTGCTGACACTGTATCTTTTGAATGGAATCCATTGGTGGAAGGAGATTTTGTGATAACAAATTATTTAGTTTCTATATCCCCGTTTTCTGTTAGTGATGGAGCAATGTTTGTAGCAGGGACCAGTGCAACTTTTTCAATGCTTGAAGCGAATCGACGTTACACTGTAGCTGTTCAAGCAGAAGGAATGAGTGGATTGGGAGAAATTAACCGAAACTTTGTTACAAATGTGCATACAGGTATAAAATCTTACACCATTTATTTCGCATTTGTTACTTGTTGTGCATTGTTTTTTTGTGGTCAATCAGTATCTACTCACAAGGGGGCCCTATTACAGTTACTATCACTTTGTATATCATTTGCAGTTTGGCATATTTTTAAATGTGAAAAGACAGTTAATGTTTTGTTTATGTAAGTTACAGGACTGTTATTGGACTAACATGCAAAAGAATTATCAATATCTATAAAACAGCTACAATTTGTTCACCTTAATTCTTGCACTAAGTACTACATTTTTTTCGAAATTAGTACTTAATCCTTTTTTTATCCCATCTGTGTTTAAAATGTTCAATCCCATCTGTGTTAAAATACCAGCTTACTCTAGTTACCTCGTAAATCCTTATTTGCAGCTCCAGACAATCCTCCAACCCCTGTTTCCTCACCAACTTCCCCCCCAACTGCTTCAGAAATAACAATTGAATGGTCATGTGCCAGTTTTAGAGGTTGCCTGGAAATTACACGATATGAAATTTCCTGGGTCCAGTCAGGGGGGAACCAAAGTGATAATGGATCTGAAATAATCAGTACCAATCCAGATTCTTGTGAATTTAGTTACCACATTTCTGGGCTCCTGATCAACACACTTTACAACATAACAGTGGCTGCAGGCAATGCTTATGCTATTGGGCCATCTTCAGACCCAGTTGAAATTTGCACAAGTAAGAAAAAGCTTTGCAATATTCCGATAAGGTTAACTTTTCCATCCAGGTGAGCTAGAGGTGATTTTAAAGTTTGTAGTTAAATTGTTGAGTGCACTTGATTTAGAAAATGTCGACAAATTTTAGGAACATAAAACAGAAACTTGCATAAATTTCAAACATCTGCAGGCAGAATCTTTATCAAATGCAGTTCCTAATACTGCAGCACTTTCCTGTGTGCCCAACTCTCNAAGGTTAACTTTTCCATCTAGGTGAGCTAGAGGTGATTTTTCAAGTTTGTAGTTAAATTGTTGAGTGCACTTGATTTAGAAAATGTCTACAAATGTTAGGAACATAAAACAGAAACTTGCATGATTTTCAAACATCTGCATCTTTATCAAATGTATTTCCTAACACTGCAGCACTTTCCTGTGTGCCCAACTCTCTTTCTAAAAATGTATCCTTTTAGACCCAGCTGTACCCGACCCACCAATGGTTCAATTTCACCATCATCAGCAAGCAATTATTGTGGATTGGAGCCCACCAATTGTGGGTGGAGGGGTAGCAATTATAAAGTACAAGATTGCCTGGACGTCTAGCACTGACAATGGGCACAAACTAGTTACTGTGTCTGACTCAAACCACACTGCTGCCATAACTGGCTTGCTACCAGTTACCACTTACCAAGTTACAGTACAAGCGATTAATGATCATGGTATTGGCTCTGCTTCATCTTTCGGCACTGTCACCACTGGTTCAGGAATTATTTGCAATGAACAGCCAACTATTAGGTGGGTTGAATGTACATTTGTAAAATCATTTGAAATATTGGGTTAAATTTTACCCAAGTATGGTTGTAATGTAAACCACACAGATTCCTTAACTAATTCATGTCATTTCTTAGACTCAAGACCTGTGTATCTGCTAACCCGTGTTACACATGTTCTTTTTTTAACAAATACTTTTAAAGCATTGTTGTTGGGTTTATACTAAACATGTGAAACACAGCTTTATTCATCCTGCTTGGGTCTAATTTTAAATTTGACAAAGATAAGAGTGAAAAAGAGCATATTGTTTGTTTGAGATTGGGTGTTCACAAAAAAAAGTTTGGTAAATGGTAATATCAAATTTGTTAGGCTCCTTGTTTGAAAGTGTCCCAGTTTAAAACTGTAAAGATGTGGTATGTCTAGACATGGGACTTAAAAATAATAACACAAATAGAGTAATTGTATAGACTGAACTGAAGGTGAACACATATATGTCAAGATAAAAGTAAATTTTGACTTTACAGTGAAGGAAAAGAAAAATTGCTAAAATAATATACTTTAAATGTAATAAAATTTGCCAAGCAGCTAGTCAAAGGATTTGACACTAGTTTCCACTGCCTTTTTATTAGTTTTTTATTGTTCTGTAAAAAAATGCAAGCAGTTTTATTTAGGCTTACTAGTGAAGATGTCGCAACAATGAACCCAGTGAATGGTGATCAGATTGTTGTATCATCAATGAAGATTAAACACCAACCTGCTGCAAACAGGTTAATGACCCAATGTAAAATTCCTGCTATGCCTGGCAGTGGAGCTGAATTTCACTTCAACCTTAGTGATTGTCAACCACTTGTTGCATATGATAGTGACAAGTTTGATGGGGTAAGTGTTACTGTTGCTTTAATTTGGAAGTTGGTGAAAATTGCTAGATGTTGTGAATACAATGTGGTTTACACCTAACATGAATACATGCAGAAAAAATGGGCTAAAATGGTAGTGTATTTAAATGATATTATCACATAACTGCGCACAAACATTGAAATAATTGACTTTTATTGCTTCACAGGTTGACAATACTACCCTTCGTTACACATACACTGTTCAACTGGCAAGGTTCTCAGTTCTCAACAATCCAGTACAGCGTTTTAACCCAACTACATGTTTTGAGTTCCAATGTATTTTTAATCGTTCATCTTCAGTCACATCAGGCAATGTGCATCCCTACATTTTGTGAGTCAATATTTTTGTTGTCTTTATACTAAGCTTGGTTAGATCTAAATGTATTAAAGTGTTGGTTTAGAGCAGGGCTACCAAACTTGCAGCGCTCAAGGTTGGTTCAAGTGGCCTGCAAGCAGACTTTTTAATTTTTTGTTTGTAGACTCTATAATATTTGCCATCAAAATACACAAAAATTATACCATATGTTTCTGTTATATGTCTACTAATCAAAAACTTGTTGTACCAAATTTGGTATAATGCATACCAGTTGGTGACACTACATGCACCTAGCGACTCTATTATCACCTCATGAAAACACTATAAATCAATCTATTTGGCATATGCTGGCCAAAATCATTACTGTCAACACAATTTTGGCCAGTGTATGCATGCTAAGAGATAACCTTCTGTGAAATTGGTGTCACCTAAATGACACTACAAGTCTTAAACCAAGCTTTACACCCAGTAAAATAGACAAAAAAACTATCTTATTTACAAGCCCTTGCTGAAAGAACATGCTGTTTATCAGAAACCCATGATATGTTTGAGGCAAGTTACATGCATTCTTTTCACAAAGTTGGTAATTTGCAGTAAGGATTTGGTAGTAATGGACCCAGAACATGGTCAGTTTGATCTATCATTGGACCTTTTTACCTCCAATGGATACAACACTCTTTTAACTGGATCTCCCCCTACTGTTGAGGTGTTTACATTTATTTATGCTCAACTTCGCCTTGGAGTGGATGCCAACAACGTTATCCTTCAGGTTTATAACTGAATGTTTTTTGCTGTTGTCACTACATAAATTCTGTTTGCAAGAAAATTAAATAAAAAATGTATCTGATGTGATGGACAAAATTTTATGAACCTTTATTGTTGTTTGCTGTGTTTGTATTTCTTTTCCATGTCATAATGTTTAGCTCAGTTTGATAAAAACATGTATATGCCAAACCAAAAGCAAAAAAGATGTCACATCACACAACAAGCAATTAACATTAATTCAACTTGTTTTATTATAAGGCCCAACACTGCTGGGCAACTCCAAGTCATTCACCTGATGATTTAGTGTCATATCCTATAATTGTGGACAGGTGAGTGTATTTAACTGTTCTTTCAGCATTTATATTTGTCAAATGTGTTGTTTGTTGAACGTCTTTGTAACTAAGTTATTACAACACACTGTTGCAGCTCATTCGAAAATTTAATTGAAAGGGAACATGTTTCAAAGAACTACATTTTGTTTTAAACATTTGATCTTTTCTTGCATTATAAGTCGATCAATTTATTTGCAACAATCACCAGATTTGTTGGAATTGGGCTGTCTAAAATTCAATATTTAGTGCAACTAAATGTCAGTTTATGGTTCTGTGTACTGTTACGTTTTTTCGTTTTTAGCTGCCCTGCAAATAATGCATTCGATGAAAGTGGTACAATACTAGTGACTAGAAACTACCAGCCAAATATAGCTCAGTTCCAGTTCAAGGCGTTTGTCTGGTCACATCTACCGGACAGAAATCAAACCATCTTTATTCATTGTAACATAATGGTGTGTGACCCAAGAAGCCAAGATGACTGCACTGACTTGGTAATTTGTTTTTCATAGTTTGCAAAGTTTAAGATATACTGAAACTGTGAAGTAATCAGCATTACTTTCATAAAATTTCCTTTTTCATGTCAAGGTTTTATGTATCCCAATATTTAGTTTACAACAAACATGTGCCAAAATGTGTGTTTGCAAAAGTTTAAACCAGGAAAGCATTCCTATGAAACACTAATCAACAATAAAATTTTTGTGGCGGCGAACTAAATTCTACAATGAAATTTTGTTATGTACACCCACACCCACCCAAAACAACTGGTGTAATTACTATTAACATTTTGGACCTCCTTTTGCCTACTAATTTATGATGATGTTTTCTAGACCTGCGATTCATCACGTAAGCGCCGAAATCTGCCAATTGCTGACAACAGTCAAAGTGTCACTTATGGACCAATAATGTTAGGCTACGAAGAAAAAGACCTTTGTGCTGAGGTGAAAATACTTTTGTAATTAAATCATGCTTGATGTCTAAATTGGCAATGTAACAAATAACTGTCTTTTTACCACTGAAGGCAAATGGAGGATGTGAGGAACTGTGTATGGTGGAAAATGAATCAATTAAATGTATGTGCAAAGCTGGACGAAAGCTTAATGATGATGGATATACCTGTTCAGTCAAGTGTAAGAAACTGTTGTACAAAACTGTAATACAGTAAAAAAAAAATTTAAAAACATTGTGATGTATTTTGTCATTCTAATTTGTAAAGTAATTTACTAATTCTATCCTGTTTGTGCAGATTACAGCAGAGAAAAAATTCAATCGATTCAGCAAGCAGTCTTACTCTTCCTGATTGCTGGTATTTTACTGGCTTTGGTTGGTCATAGTCTACACAAATAAATTCTGAAAGAAGACCAAGATTCAATTTATTTAATCAGAGTTTGTCTATTTTTCTGCTCATTGCACTTAAGAAGTAAACTATATCCTTTGTTATTGCCATTTACTGTTCAAACCTGAATATAAAAAATGACAAAGATGGTGTTGTATCGGACTCAGACTCGGATAAATTCAAATGTTTTAATTGTGTTTAATTGTTTCATTTTGTATTTTATTTGACCCAGTGTTATCTTGCCTTTTTTACAAGATAACACTGGGTCAAATAAAATTCAAGAGCGCTCGTTGTTTTCGTGATATGCTTAACGAATTATAGACTTGAATACGTAACTGTCGTGTTTGGTATTGTATAGGTCTAAGTTGAGCAGCGATTAGTTTGTTTATTAACGGAGTTTAGATTCCGGAGTGTTTTAGTTTGTCCACGGTAACGGTCGGTACAGTGTCTTAAACTAAACAAATTTTGTTGGACCATACTGTTTTATTCAAGGTTAAAATCTAACTTGAGTAGAACCTATATTGCTACAGCGAGAATTGTTATGTTCCGCATGGTTGATTATGCTCACCTTCTTTCCCCCGTATGTCGTAATTTCATATTTATCCGCTTGTTAGCATCACTGATCTCTATTAACACTGGATTGTGCAACAGGTCGTCGCGGATGAAGCATTTTGATGCGTAATGGCGTAGGTCAAATAGTGCCCCAGATTTCCATTGCGGGCAATGGGGATACAGTGTAAATTTGTAGAAAAATAACGTTTGGAGTAATTGTTTAGCAATGCATCAGAACCAGGTGCTCTTTACTACACTGCTATCACTTTGTATGTTTTTTAACAATTTTTGATACTTTATCTGCAATATATGATACAGCTGCCTTCATAAACTAAATCTTGGAAACGTAGGAATTTTACAACATGTTATAAGCAGGAAGAAAAGCTTTGTCTATACCAGTGTTTCTCAAACTTTTTTAGCCCAAGGACCACTTTATCTTCGAATTTTTCCTGAGGACCACCATACACAATTCCATTCTAACATGCTCACAAAACAGGAGATTTCATAAACTCGTGCCTAGTTAAGTCATCTTTTTGTGGAGCACTATGAGGGGATGGCGGACCATACTTTGAGAATCACTGGTCTATACCAATGAAATGTTCTAGAAAACTTTCTATTGGCACTAAATTCACTGTCGCTTCTCTGTTGGCAGCATTTTGCTCTTTTTTATCTGTATACATAACACTGTGATCAATTTCTAATCTATTTCTTGCACCATACAAGTTTTAAATTTTTTAAATTAAGGATACCATAAGGTAGTCTACATTTGGGTAAATCTAATGCCGCCAACTTTCAATTCCAAATTATAGTTCAAAAGTTTGATGATAGCCAAAAACAGCAATTTCGATCAGCACAAGATGATGCTGCACAATGCATTACATCCTCTTGTTAGAAGGAAAAAGCCATTCTTGTTGGATAACATACAGAACCGCATGAAGACTAACAATATCGCATGTAAACTTTTTGTACAACCTGTAAATAAATCATTCAAACAAATACATTCTTCTCAATGAAATACTGATACATTATGCTAAAATTACTGAAAAATGCTTTAAACAAGAT
>QXVZ01025323.1:0-22541 GCA_008931825.1 Phallusia fumigata | reverse complement strand
GTATTGTAACGTCATAACGACATCTGCACAAAAATTACTCACAAGAACAAAAGTCCCCCCAATAATTTCAATGGATTTGCACCACTGTTCTAAAGCGTGGTTTCTGGGTGACCGACAAAACTTCTTTTGAGGGATACATTTAGTGTTGGGATTCAGTCGCTTTACACCTTTTGCAAGAACCTTTGGCTTTGCTTAACTTATGCATTACCTTGGCTATATAGCGTCGGCCAAAAATGGGCTTTCCGACTACCTTCTTAATACACTCTGTCTGAGATCTGTCATATGTTTCAAAACTACAGTTTTGCAGTTGGCCCACCATTCACAAAAAAGGGTCACAGTAAATGAAAAACAACATAGAATAATGCCAGGTTGACGCAGCGAGTGCAGACCAACGCCAGGGATCGTAACATTAAAATAAAAAGTTCCCACAGCCCCACATGCAGAGGAAACGTAACACTGAAATTGTTGACATTTTTGGTTATATTTATGAAATCGGGCAACAAATCTTATGTGTGATTCGTGTTCCATTTTTTTATCCGTGACCCATAAAAGCAATTCAATCCCATTACCAATTCCCTTCCACAGTTTTTTTTGATTTTGTTGCGTATGTCGTGATAGCTGAAGTGTAAAAGAACAATTTAGATCTTCTTAAATTTGACAACTAAATTTCAATTTCTAAAAAATTATCACAAACTAAAAACCGCCTCTCGAAGATCTTGTGACACAAAAAGGGACCTGCAACTCTAATGGGGGTTAATTGTGGCGTACAGCCTGGAAGGGTCTTAATCCGGCCGTGTGAAATGTACCAGCTTTTGGGGCAAACGCGTAATATTTTTTACGAGTTTTGCTTACAGCTCTCTACAGGGGGCTTAAGCTTACTATACATCCCGTTTTAGTCGGGAAGGTTCCAGCGTCCCACCCAATATGTCCCGATTATTTGGTCAGTCAGTAACCATATTCTATTGTGGTTTATTGACCAACACCCTTATTAATAACTTATAATATCCTGTTCGTTATTTCACTTTGACAGAATTGGTATTGGTACATCACAGTACGGATGTAAGTTGATTGTCCCTGTGTTAACTGAACAACTAAAGTGGGTCGCTAGATTTGTGATACTGTAAGCAGGAAAATATGAAAAAAATGTTTGATGGCAAAGTGAAGTGCGATTTTTGTCGATCTATTCTATTATTTCGGTTATTCATTATGGTTGTGCGTTTGGGTTGGATTTTAGCAAGTCAAGTTAAAAAACTCTTCATTTGACCGCCTGTTTAAGGGCGTCCTAAACTTATGTTGTAAGAATAGGGTAATAGCTAATACCTAGCTATAGCTAACATTACATCCACGAAAATTTACATCAAATTCTGCAAATAAGTATAAAACTAGTAGAAATGCCAATACCCAATATTGACGGTTTTGAACAGGATTTCTTTCCGCCATAGAAGCTCTGTCAGCCATTGCTCTGTAATCTGACTTATATGCTGTCTATGCAGCATCTACAACGATGCAACATTAGGTTAAAATTTTAACAAAATAAAATTACAGTTTTCCAACCTTTTACAGTAAAGTAAAATCCTAAAAAAAGGACTAACTGCCTATGGGTCCATTCAGATGCTTAAAACCCCTCTCTAACCAACTGGCCAATTTATTTTAAGTGCCCTCACATAGGTGGAGAAACAATTACAAAACGCAATCTTCTATTTTCTGCATGACATCATATCACACAAACAGGCAGCAAATTTTGGGGGAGTAAAATCAAAGTGAGTGACTTCTTGGCCTAGATTATTTGTATAAAACCACATCATAACTTAACATTACAACGCAAACAGGTTTGACTATAAAATATAGCAGCAACGAAGCAAGGTTAAAGCGAACTCACGGCTCTCAACCTGTTGTTCACGTTGCCACAAGGCAAATGGTGAAAAACTACGGTAACGAAATGAAATTTTGTAATCGTAAAACTGCATGTTGCAGTGATATATAGTGAAGAAGTACAAAAATATCTTGAATGTGTGAGAACAAGTTACACTAGAAAACTATTGCAACAAGTCAAAAGGTCAGTAAAGAACCAGATGTGTGATGCCTAATACATAGTCCTAAAAGTTTACATAAGAATAGAACAGAAGTGAACCAAACAACCTTGTTTGAAATGTTTGAAAAACATTTTTCCTAAATTGGACTGAATAAACAGAGCCATGCAAAACTGTATGTACATCCCTGAGTGAACAGTACACCAGATGACAATAGAATGTCACCAATAACATGAAACTTACAGTTGCAGAAGACTAAATCAAATCTTCATAAAATACCAACGCAATGTCTAGAATATTATTTGAAAGGGTACAAAAGTATCAAGAACCAAAAAGGTGACTGTTTAAGCATATTCTGCTTTTTCATGGATTTTGTAGAGAAAATATATCAACCACTTTAGGCGTTTATTCACAACCTTACCACCTATCAGTTGACTGGCAGTTCAAAAATATTTAAACTAAAACCCTTTGCAATTTCTATTTCTTATAAACTTTAAAACTAATAGCTTCTTCCAAGTGTCAGTGTCCCCTTGGTTTAACAGTTGTTCCGGTTTGTGCTTTTACAATGGTAAAATTTCAGACAGAGGAATGAAAACAATTCAAAGAGCAGAATTGCATGAAGCAATTTTGTTTCAAAACCTATGCTTTAAACTCACTTCTACGTTAAACCATCTTGGAACAGGTGCCCACCTATGGCAATGTAAAATGTAAGGCAACATCCATTAGATTATGAGGCATGAGGCAATTATTGCCAAAACAGAGGTCTTACACCATTCCTGCACTCCAGTAATGGGCATCTTTAAAACAGTTTCTAACCTTTCTACTGATTTAGTTCAGGTGTCATACACAACATCCAGTTGTGCTGAGTCGCATGACTCATTGTCAGACTCAACACCAGCATTGCTGCTTCCAGGTGTTAGTGACAACAGACCACTGTGTAGATCCGAAGAAGACCGCGATGAAGAAGTGAAACCAACTGCCATCCCACTTGATCCACTACTAACCTGACTGCCATCTGTTACCATGGCAACTTCGTGATCATTTGGATCACAGTTAGGAAGCATAAAACCTGAATTCACATGGTCGGCCTCAATCTTAATGTAGGTGCTACTGTCTTCGAGGTTATCATGAGCGGTGGTGGCCTCACATTCTTCACCAATGTTAAGTAATTCACTTCTGCAAATTTGTTTTAGAAAGTTATTTATTGGTTGCCAGGCTAATATCATAAGTGGGGTCTGGCAATAGTTTTTGCACAGTTACAAAAAAACCTTTACTTGGAGAAGTTGCCTAAAAGTCGGACGTTAGCCAAAGATGACAGGGGATGTCTTTTTACTTAGTCATTAAAGTTAATCTCACGTTGGCAAAATCCTTGGTGCATCTTGCAAAGTGTATGTCATTTTGGGTGATCCAATGGTAACTGCATCTTTGCGAAAACCAGCCATTTCTGGTAAAAACAAAAAAGGTTTAAAACAAGCTAAGCACAAGAAACACACGATTTAACCTCTTTGTGCATTTGGAATATGCAATATTAGGACAAGTACCTTGCAAATAGGGTTTCAGTGCTGGTGGAAGGAGGGTTTGGGCTGTCTTTAGGTTTTCCTCAGAGCAGTTACCAGATTCTAAACCATATGCCATGCCCATTCTCTTTAAAACCTCAATGTCATCATGAATCTCAAATGTATTGTCAAAGTTGAACATATATTCATACCTAAAAGTCAAAAGTCAGTAGATAAAAAAAACAATACAATCATGCTTTTGCTTTAAAATACCAGTAAATAGGAAGTCATAATAATGCATCCACAACATACGGAAAATTATACATTCCATAAAAGAATTCATTATACCATCATACCACTTTATTTCTGAAATTATTTCATTAACTTCTTTGGAAATCTAATCGTTTGGATAATGTTGGAGTTTTTTCAAATGAGGAAAAAATTCCAAGGCAGCTCTTTATTCAAACACATTTTAGTAATGGAGAACTAACTTTGTAGAACATGCCCTTTACATTGCTTTACAGGGCTAGCTCACAAAACACAAATCAAATTGAAATTGAGTTTTTATTATGCTTGCCAGAGGATCATGAAAGTTAAGTTATTTTTTATATTTTTCACTTTCTGATAAACCACTGCTTGAAATTCATCCAAGTCTCTTCTTTAAGCATGCTACTCTTTACACTGTCAACCACTAAAAATCTGTTTGGCCAAATTTAACTGGGAGTGTAAGTTGTTTTTACATGACATATCATAAATATTTCAGTTTTGGCACTGAATAACAGTTGCCACAGCTGTTTAGGGCGGTTTAATGTTTTGTTTTTGATAACTATCTACTTTTTGGGCATGGTTTTTTTCTATTGTCGATTTTATATTATTGCTAACAAAAATGTGTAGACTTTAACTGTAAAATTGCACTTGTTTCTTAGTGACACTGTACTTACTTATCGTTTGATATGCTGCAGTCAATCACAGTTTTTTTGCTGGTGTTTACAATGATAAAAGGCAATTGGATCGAAGAATTGTCAGGCGGTGAACCTTGCGTCTGTTGAAGCCTTTTGTTGCGTTGGACAAGGTTTTTAAATGCGATTTGCTGCACACAAAATGAAAGCGGTTACAGTTAACAGCATATGCAGTCCAACACGAGATTGGGCGGCTAATGGCACCTGTAGAATCAGCTCGTGAAGTTGAAGTGTTTTCTGTTGTATCCTCTGCTCTCTTTTTCGCTTTTCGTTCTGCAACAACGCAAAATAGTGACGCGGCGCTCAAAAAATGTTAAACACTCGATGAGTGGGACGACGTGCGCATGTCACAAAGGGCAGATAACACTTGCCGCGTGGGACGCACGAACGCAAGGCAAAGTTTAAGCTTGTATTACGTCACGATTTACACGCGGATCAAATTTTTGGGTTCACCTGTAAGGTGAGGACTTCTTGCGCAGAGTTGGTGGGCAAACCAACCCAGTGTATGTCCTTTTTGTCTTTGTAGATAATGTCCATGGCCATGAGGACGTTTAGAGCGTCGTACACCCTCCGGCGAATGTTCTTCTGATCATACTGCACAAAAATGTACGTTTTTGAGTTGGAAATTCATTTCACAGCACCGTTACTTTAAATGTTAACACATTAGACTAGAAGATGTGTAACACGGCACATGAAATTTTTTATTGGAAACTCCTGAAAAAAACATAGCAAAAACCGTCGCCCCTAACAACCCCTGGATTAGACTGAAGACAAAACTACGTTGATGCCTTGGAACACACGTGCCAGTTGCCATTCATGCGAAACAGGCTATGAATAGTTGAATACGTAACCGCCCCTTCCCCACCCACGCATACGCAACAAATGACATTGGCAGTGGCATTTTACCAACTGTTTGTTGGAAATTCAATAAAACTCGGAAGCGGGCATTGTTGAGCTTGAGCCAACAAAAATATTTCACCAATTCCTATAGGGGCAGCAAACTTATTCGATCGAAACCAGTTTATCCAAGCCGTAAACTTGCCACTGACAACTGAGCCTGCAAATACAACCCTAAAGCAAGCAGTAATGGAATTTACGGCTTGTGAAAATTAGCAAGCGTGGCAGGAGCGGAGTAAATGTTTGCGGACAAGGCTTGGTTGCAAAAACAACGTACACAGTTGTCTAAAAATCGTCCAATCTGCGAGTGTGCTTTGTTCGTCTTGGTCGACAAACTTTTTGTGTGGTTGATTTTACTTATTTGATCGAACGGGTTAGGCCGTCGCCGTTTCCTTCTGCGGTTGATTTTAAGGTGAAACAATAGGTACAACGGAAAATGTGATAAAAAATCATAGAAATATGTGATTTTCTCCAGAATAGTTTCTCTTCCATTTTGCCTGGCCATTCCCATACGTGTTTAGCTCGGAAAACGATGTGGCATGCTCACCAGCGGTCAAATTGGGGTTTGGGAGATTTTGTATCATTAAACATTATCACTGGGGACGAGCCCACAAAATGAAATTCATCATAGACAGAACAACCAATGCTATAAATCTGCCAGTGTGTTTAATAATCACATTACACAGTTTATGTGGCCTGCATAGAGTCAAGCCTCATTGGCAGAGGATGGGACGATATCTGACACCCATTGCGCCTGGTTAATCAGCTTTGTAGTCATACATCGCGACTTCCCCCATTGAAACAAACAACCACTGAATGCAACCTTCATTACGTGTTTCTTTTCCAAGGATGGATTTTTGAGTCCACTTTCGCCGGTAAATAGATGCTATGTGAATGGCGGCGCGCTGAGGCCAAATGGTCGATTCGTGGCACAAAGCAAAGCGAAACAATGCGACTGGCGGGTAGATAGGTGGAACGCGCATACTTGAGCCAGCGCCGCGCCTCTCACCGCCTTTCATTCCCCCGGCGATCAAATGTTTGAGTTTATGGGACAGCGGCGAGCCTACACACCACGCCTGGAAGAAGCGAGCGCGCCTGGCATAAAGCATGTAGCGAATAACCACTGGGCCGCTCACATCCTTTGCGCGCAGGCCGCCTAATGGGCACGTCCTTCCCACTTCTGTAGTTGTTACATCTGCTCTTTGCGCGCGCGTTAATCAATGGTTCCAAAAGGAGGTCGTACAGTTCTTGCAGAGTACAACGTCGATGTAGAGATGCTGCTTTGCCAGGGCACTCGTCTAGGGTTACCGACATTGCAGTGTACGTATTACACCTTTCAGAAAGCTGACAATAGAGTATAACACCAAGCACCGGTGTGTAATATTTACGAAGCGTTTACAATCTACAGGACACACAAGTTAAACGAATGTTTGTCGACGCTGCCAGAGTCAACATGGCATGGCATTTTTCAAAACGTTTATGTATTGCCTGTTCCTACACCATGCTATCATTCCACAACATTTGCAGTAAAGGCCCCATGTTACTGAATCTGTTGCAGCCTTTGTTACTGAATCTGTCGCAGCCTTTGGGGAAATGACGCCTGTCGTTCACTACATGTCATACCACAAACACTGGAGGTTAGGAACGACGTGCTTTGTTACCATATTTACCAAAGGGGTAGCAGGTAGCTTTACTGGCATGCCTTGCAACACTGTAGTCTAAGTTACACTATTTATACCCAAACCTTTAAAGGGATGTAAAACATTTCTAATTTTTGTTTGTTTTCTGCCGAATTATTGACAGACGGCAAGAACCTTTACCAAACCTAATGCCCTTTACATATTTTACATGGTAACTCTTGTGAAACTCAGACCCATATCTTGTGCAAGCTTTGGAGAGAGATATGATAATGTTGCAGACTTCACATGGCAGATGGCTAGAAAATAACTGTACCCAGGAGAATACAGACTGGTTGGTGGTGTCATGCATATAATAGGTCTGCAGTGCTACTGCCATGTGTGCTTTTTTAACTATAGAGGTAGAAACAGGTTGGTTAAATATGAAATTTCCAGCTTACTTGGTCAGTGACAAGCTTCTGGGCATCAGCATACTCTGCAACAAGCTCATCAGCCACCTCATTGTATGTGGTTGTCACTTTTTTCTTCACCTTCTCACATACAAGCATTGCAAAATGACGCAAGCCCTTGCTGCCTTTTTCGCTGGAGGTGAGGGGCCTTCTGCGCTTGGTGCTGATTGCAAAAAATTTGAAGTTACCGTAATTTTATGTTGCTAAAAACACATATGTTAGATGGGTTTAAATCTGCAGCAAACCACATATTTTTTGAGAAAATGCATGCAAATTTTCCACATAAAACAAACTTACCTTTCACTACTAGGAGGTATAGCATCACAAAATACGGCTGAGCGCTTGTAATGAGGACTACAAAACAAACATTTTCAAAGTCAGGAATTTGCACCCTTGACATAATCTATACATAATGGTGAAGAAAAGCAAACCTCTGGGACCATGATGGTGATATGGTTGTAAGTTTGGCAGGCGATATTTGTTGGACAAAGGAGTTGGGCTGAACAACTGCAGTCATGTGTGGAATTGCACCAGAAATGGTTGGGTTAATATACGATGATGCTTGAGTTGATGAAACCACCGAAACCAGTTTGGTGGGAGTTGAAGGAATCTGACACCAACAAAGTTTATAAACTAAAAAAAGGCATTTTGAAACTGATTTTTTTGCATAAAATATCCGAAAGCACATTAAACTCGTACAATTAGATTTTGACACCCGACACCCAACAATTTTAATTAGAGGTTATACCAAGACAGTGCTTTAGAAAAAATAATGTGCCACAGTCATAAATTTGGCATAAATTCAATCAAAAAAGTCAGAAACAGAATGTAAAGTGTTTGCTGTTAATCTGTAGCTTTGCAGCGCCTAACAACTGTTCATAAAATCATACCACAGAACGAACAGTCGCTCTTGATGTGGCACTATCACTATTTGCCGTCTGCTTTTGTATTGTGATCGTGTCACCCACTTTTAGTTTTGGGCCTGGGCCTGAACGAGCCACAACTCGAGAGCCAGATGGAATGTTAATGACACCTAGAAACCGAAAACATACAATAAAGTTAAAAGAACTGTAAGTGTTGGATGAAGATAACATATGTTTTACAGTTGATCATCATTCATTACTGCCTAGCCCTCAAAATATAATAGTTTCTTTTAACTCAAGGCTAATTTGTTTTTCTGGCATGATTAGGAGTTGCTGCTACTGAAAGTTAATGATTTTCTACATGTTGTTAAACTTTTTCCTTATTTGCATATACTCCCAGTTTACCCCATCCCAAGTTGTTTTGCCAAAATCTTCATTTGTAAAGTAATTTCCAACTAAGCAATAAATAATGTTTCTTGTTTTGTGATAAAAATCCCAAGAAAGATATATTAGTCTTTATAAATTTATAATATAAGAAGAAATATTTTTACACACCTTTAATCGGACTGTGAAAGGCTTTGATAACATTGGCACCAGCTATTGTTGTCTAAAAACAAACAAAAGATGTTTTAATCAACTTCATTTTATTAAAAAGTCAATGAATTTCTTACCCCATCGCCCGGATTTTTTATGATTCGAAATATGGGTGTTTGTGTGGGGTTGGCGACACTGCTCACAGGAAGAGCCTGTATTATTCTGGCCTGGGTCATTGGCTGGTAAACTGGTTTAATTTTTTGCTCACTTCCCCCATTGCCATTGTCTGAAGGCAGACATGCCACAACAGGTTGATTCGCATTTAGTGTTGAAATGCTCACAATATTAGAGTGTGGTACCACATTGGGCAAACTAGAAGTGTCCACATTTTCTTGAACAGCCATACCCAGAAGTGTCTAACCTAGGAAAACAAATTTGACTGGGTTTAGAAATTACCTATGCAATGTTAGTATGGCAAACAAGTCATGTAAAAATATTTTTTCCACCAACTAGAAAGATCGATTTGTGTCTGTTATTCTCTTTCACATTTTTTTCTAATTTTGTGCCCAAATAGCTCTTAAGTTGTGTACACTTTGAATAATGCAAAAATATTAATCACCTAAATAAAGCAAAAACAAAATAACACACTCAATGTCTTGTGACTCGTACTTAAGCTTGAATACCTGAGTGCAGTCAAATATAGAACGAACCCTTATTTTTTGTCCATTTTGATAACAATGTAAAAGTAATAAAAAACACTTTTTGAAGCTTATTTGGGTTTTAAGCTTAGCACAATGTAAGACAAATTTGAGAAACTTTCATATTTAATACAATTATTACATTCAACTTCCACATTTTAATACCATTGTAGACAAACCACAACCAATAAGCAAAGAATTTTTTAGCGTAAAGGAAAGCGGCCATGCTTTAGGGGTTTATTTGTTGCACACAAAAAATACCAGCACCCGAACTTGGGTCAAGGTACAAGAGCAAAACAACAAAGCACAGATTTAAAAGTAGATTTTTAGATTATTAGTCAATTTTGATTATACATGTTGAAATATTATTAGGTGATAAAATTATATAATGCACATACAATTTATAATGAGCTGAAGTTTCAACAAAACATTTAGGATTTCTATCACAAAGTATTTCGCCTAAAATTATGACAAATCTTAAAAGTATTGATTAACTATAACACAAGAAGTTTAACATGCTCATTTTAATTGCATATTGTAACCAATCAATTCCCAAACCCTGTCAAGAACTTGCCGACATTTGCAACAAGACAACGTAAGCAACTTCGAATGCTTTTATGTAACGTGGTTGTTTTGAGTTGATCAAAATAGTGCTAACTGACTGATAATTTTACGAGAATACGTTCTGAAATGCACTAATTAAACACTATAGCAGTGTTGCAACAGAAAAATTTATACATCAAACACAGTGTTTGGTACGTCAAAGCCATTGCAAGGGGTCAAAGATAACAACAAATGAAATAAACCAACAGCACAAATGTTCCGTTTACCACGCCAGGTACCAGCTCTTCAACAAAGATTCAGATTCGCGGATTTTGTCACGGTTAATGAATCTGATCACGTGGTTTGCACATTTCTATGACCAGCTTCCGATTCAAGCCACATATTTGTTTCCAGTTTCCACATGAACCTCACATTTTCCCGAGATTTATTACAAACAGTATGATGACTACATTTTTGAAAAAGTACTTTAAAAGTTTTGCACTTTTACATTTATTTAACTAGTGGGCAGTGGCCCGCTTGTGCAGTCAACCGAAACAGTAAGGGGTATCGGAATTTCAATGCCTTTAATGCAAGATCGGTGACCAGCTCTTTAGGAACTTGTGCACATCAACAACGATTACAACATATATTGTACATCATAGTTCCCAGACTAGGAGTCGCCCAACGAACTTTGAGGGTCGCAAGTACACCAATTTTCCGCAATTGGTCGTAATCGCTGTTTTTTAGGCGTATTTGTCTTGGTTTAATGTTAGAAGTTTTCTAACATTTTCTTGTTGAAACTCCGCAAAATAAATTAATATTTGATTTTGCTTTCTAGTAGTACTCTTCCAACAAATGGTGTGTTTTAAACTGCCTTTTTTCGTCAACGCTAAGGATCGTAGAAAAAATTGAAATCAAAAGGGGTCGCTGAGCAAAAGGTTTGGGAAGCCCGTCGTACAAAACAAAAACTTATTTTTTTCGATTTCTGCCTGCACCTTAGGATTTATTTATTTCAGAGAAAACAACTGATTTTGGTAAAATTTTGTTGTCGTCTGATCAGGCTTGCTATTTAAACAAAATGCGACGTTATTTGATTCACCCGAGTTTTGAAAATTAAAATTTCTTTTTAGTTTTGTTTTTCGGACATCTTTTTCATGTCGTTTTGCCAATATAATTTACTATACGCTCCAAAGTCGCAAAACATTTTAAAACCAATGCAATTGATATGGCATTGTTTGCCCACCACTCGTTTTTTGTTAACGCAACTTGCTTTTTTAACGCGACAGGGAACAGACATTCGGTACCAACAAAAAAATCTTCGACACTTGACGTTCTTTAATTGTTTCATGACCATCCAATATTCCAATATTACACAGTGCGAGGGATAGTAAACATATTGATCCGTTACATTTTCCAAGTATAAGTTTCGGTGTGCTTTCAGTCTGGTTTTAGACAACTGTCGTTTGCTGGCGCCCGTGTATTTTCTGAACGCGTTTAGAAATAGTGGAACTTGGCCTATTATTATTTTGTAATTACTGAAAATCAACAGTTTTGCCTTGAACTGGATGTGTGCAATATATTTCAATTTTGATGGCGATCGAGACAGAATATTATAATGCGCTGACCAGAAAGATAATGTTTTATAGCTGGCATTTGGGGATTTAGCACCACTTTAACGAAAGGCGCACGATAACATACGTTTTATAGATTCAAAATGTTTTAAATGTTTGGGAGTTTTTGCCTCCCATTTAGTTCCTATGATATCTGGAAAACAAAATTTAATTCCTGTAACAAAAATATATTTTTTCACTACCCAATTACACGACAAGATATTTTTCAGCAACAGTCGCTGCAGTTGTGTAGGCCAAACTCGTTAAAATATCAGAATCATTAAAAGTTCCTTTATCAGAAAACAAACTGCCAGTATACAATGAAAAAATAAGGAAAACGTTTTTCTTGTTAGTAAAACACGAAGCTCGTGTATCAATCTAAACCATATTGGTTATAGCCGATCAAGCTCTTCAATAATCGATTTTGTATAATCGTAGTCATATTGCAGATGATGCTCGGTACGATGGATTACGTGGAGGACTGTTGACCTTTCTTTCCATTTGCGACAATATTGCAACAAATCAATGTGCACCTGTGGAACAACCAAAATAGTATTTCAAATATTTTCGCATGATAGGTATTTGAATAAAATTTTGTTTGGAAATGTTTTGCTTGAAATTCGCGTGTTTAAATAAGATACCAATGGCAAACTTACAAATCGATGTCAAAAAAATCCTCCACTCTAGTTTACTATCTACTCGAGGGCTTCAGAGCCGTTTAGTTTAGAGACAAACCTTCGCACAATATAGCTTTACATAACTACACAGGCCGTAAAATCAAAATACACGCCTCACAGCACGATCTTGCAGTAAGAGCATGACCGCCGTTGAAAAGACGCTCACCACACACATTGCGGGTCTTTTATTTCGAACTGCAGTCGAAACCATCAAGCACTCGTAATTGTTGATATTTTATTTAGTGATAGACAGATTCACATTGAAATACAAATACCTAACTCACCACGTTCGCGTTTTACTACGTCGAGTTTCCAACATACGCGACGCATCACGCCAAGGTTCGCTCACACAAGCAGGCCATGACCAGTAACAAAACGGGTATGTACAATATTAATAAGGGAGAGGGGGAGATTCGTTTGCGATGGCCTCAAGGAGTCACGGCTCGCGCGAGCGTTTCGATGTAATGGCAATGACGACAGTTAAAAAGACGGACACACAAAAGTACTGAACAGAAAAAATAGACGAAACACGATCGTGGTTGTGGTTTGCGACGGTCGCGCCACACAAGGTGACTGACAGGTAGCAAGCGACAACGCCAAGGTAAGTCTTGAAACACACACATAGAAAAAAGGGGAGTTCACTGTTGGGTTTGACCGCAAGCTTTCCGTTGGGGGGAGCAAAAGCCGATGTGCCACAGTGTGAGTGCCCTTCCGCGCTCGCTTGCTCGGCCGCCGTGCAGAACCGGACAAGAAAAGCAATTCTATCCCGTGGTGAAATTGTCCCGCTGCAACAAAGATATTGCCTGGGTCCGTAGAGGATCGAATTGAAAGCGCCGGGTGCCGGGCTGGTGCTGTTATTAGGTCAGACTGGTGCCGGGTGCGCCGCGCGGCCTCGCAAAACACTTGGGAAAGATTAGCACACTAACAAGAAAACAAGCAATGGGGAAAGCGGTAAGCAACATAATAGGAGGGGTGGCGAGAACATTAAAACGATTCCACGGGTTTTCCGCCACGACTTGATTCGCAAGATTCATGAATTAAAATAAAAAGCGCGTGCCCGGAATTCGATCAGCTCCGGGCAACGACCGCCTGATATATAATACAAGGGTAAAACGACAGATAAATAATAGCTAATTTACTTCTCAAAACGGCACATACGGAATTACCACACGTAAAACAACTGCTGATTCTCGTGTCACGACGGGCCAATCTCAACGCAGCAAAGAAAACAAGTAGACTTATGAATGCTTCATGGTTTAAGAGTGTGACTATTGGCGGGCGGCGATTTATGTGGCCGCGCTTGCTCGGGGTAGAAGGTGCATGCGCATCCTGTCCTCCAATTCCTATTTCTGTAAAAGTGATTAGCGAATGCACACCGGGTTAATAGCTGAAGGAGAGAGCGGATAACGGTGGTTTCCGAGAGCGAAGAGCGATTCTAAACATAATCCCCGAGTGGAATCTTAATCTTAAATGAGAACACGCAAGAAGGGGGTCATATCCGCGAAAAGTGACAAACAGAAGGTCGATACATTTTCGTGAGCGATTGCAAATCGATTTGCCATTATTGTGCGATTCTTTATCAAAATCGCCTTAGACGTGTGGTTGTTTATTCAATCAGGCGGTTGCGACCGCGGCCTGGACAGCATTTGAAAACTGAACCGGTAGCAAAGCGGCATTGTCTTGACTGTCGCGCGGCAATTAGTGTTAAACGTTTAGGTGGACAAGCACGAAAGTGGTCGATGACAGGTTATTGGGCTCAAGGCGCGCGCAGAAGCGATCTCTGTGTAACATACGATTAGATACGAGCATATAAACATAGATATTCACAAAATCCATGCGATACGAAAGCAGAAAGGGACGAAGCGTTCAAAGGTTGAAATTGGAAGGGTGGTGGTGATGATCGTAGGGTGGGATAGAAATTGAAGGATGTAGGGTTTTGCGCGCGCATGATTTGCCCGGGAGTAATCGCGGGCGGCTCATCAGGCAAAAGATAATCTGCAGATAAGCGACCTTGTTTTTCCAGCCGCCCCACTGCCAAGAAGCAGCGAATGAACATTGCAATTTCATTCACTCACGCATGCATACAGATACACGGTCTACAGAATGGGGAAAAGCGAGGGGAGCGGGGAAGAGCGCTCTACTTCTTGTCCGTGGTTCAGTTGGTTTGGGTGGGGGCGTTCATTGACCAAAGGAAAATTATTGCACATAGTGGACGTAACATTGGACAAGAGATGTGCCGTGAATGTGGACGCCGTGGTTTTGGCTGTGCTCGGTCCCCCAGTATGACAAAGCAGCTTCCATTTCTCAATTACGGGGCGCTGGCCCCGGTTTTCTTCGCCAAAGCCGGCTACATTGCAAAATACTGTTGCGCTAAACGAAGTCGTATATAGATATGGCGCAATTAAACTCAAACATTGTTAATAGCATTATGACAAAACTGTTCTTAAGAGGGGTTGAGCGGGTGGGGTATGTTACGTGGTAATTGTATGGGAGGCGCGTGACAACCGGGGAGAACACTGGCCACACCTCCCTTCTCAATGAGCCGTAACAACAACGAACATATAAATACCTAGGGAACGAAAACATTGTCTAGATGCTTAAGGTTTCGGAAGTTATTTCAGCGAGCGCGCGAACGCTCGGGTGGCGAAATGCCAAACTCTTGGAATCGGCGATTTCGAAAAGGCTACCAATTTGGAAATGTGGGCGAAAACTGCGCAGTGCCAATGGTTCTCTTAATTCTGATGCATAAAATCAGGGCGGGGCGCACGTGTCCGAGGGTAAGGGGGAATTATTGGCAGATACAAAGACAACAGACACAAATCAGACACGATTTCGGGCTTTTTGACTCTGTCTGCATGATCCACTGCAAAGAAGAAAAACAAGAGCGAGTTAGCTATAACAAAACATGTTCTTGCGTGGTTCGGTTTCCAGTGCACAGCTGGCAACTCTGCAGTTCGTGGTATGTCGCTCAGAGAGTTTTTTGTTTTAAGTTATTCGAGTTGCGTCACCGACACGGCCGTGCAATGGAGTGTCAGACAGCGAACGGCGACCGTCTTTGCGTTAATTCCAGACTTTTAGGAAGGAATCCCACGACCCGGTGGCCACGGCCATCCCGTCCACAGTTATTCCAAGGCAGCTTACGCGGTTGTCATGTCCAGCCAAAACCCCTGCACAGAAAAAAATCTTGTCTCATACATTTTAGGCGATTAAAATATAGTTCACACCACTGAGCGCCATTTGTCTACAGCAGTAATTATTATAAGTCAAACAACTTTGTGCCAGCAAAACGCGCGAAGTCATTCAGGTCAAAAGGAGCGCTATGCACGCAGCCATCCTGTATAGGTAGAACTATTGTCGCAACCACACGCGTTCAACAGGAAGCGTGTAGTCGACTTAGTCATATGCCTAATATTATGATCGATCAGCTGCACACAGTTTTAACTGCAGCCACAAACCCTGCTGAGTTTGTGACAGCAGTAGCTGAAAACGCATCGTTAATTAGACAACGCGTTACGTCGCTTGCTAGCCGTCAAGGTAGTAGCCTGAGGCCCTTTTAAATAAAATACCCTGCGAACCTGCTCTGTCGCCTTTCATTGCATCCCAGATATTGCAGTTAAAGTCGTCATATCCGGCAAAATACAATCGACCACTCCTGCTGAAAGCTACGCTGGTGATGCCGCATGCTATGTTGTCATTGCTGTATACCATAAGTTCTTGATCAGATCGAATATCAAACAGTCGGCAAGTTGCATCATCAGATCCTGTTCCGAATGCCATGTTGTTTGGGAACATCTAAAAATATGCTAAACATCAGCAAATGCTAAAGATCCAGTCTGTAGTTTAATAAGGGTACAATATACAGAATTATCTCTGGTAATGGTTTGGTAAAACATATGCAGCAAAGTGTAATCAAATAGCAACATACAGAAACAGCATTGATGTCAGATTCATGTCCGCTAAAAGTCTGTTGACACATTCCATTGCGCAAATCCCACAGTTTTGCTGTGGCATCGCATGCTCCACTGATGAATGTGTTTTTGTCGTCAGTTAATGAAAGTGACATAACATCACCGGTGTGGCCTGTGAAAGCTGTAGTCTGCATGCCGGTCTCAATATCCCATAGGGCACTAAAACATACAAAGAAACAGTAGAAGCTTAATATTTACAAGACATTCTAGAGCATTTTATCGCACAAAAGAGAACATTATTAGGGTAATGGTTGCTGCAATTATATAGGGCATGGGAGTACAAATCATTAAAGTATTAAATATCAACATAGCCCAGCAAAAAATAAAACATTATAAGAAGGGTTAGGAATGTGAAACATGCACAGAAAATAGGCCCTAAAACAAGGTTTACTGAACTAAAAGTGCAGTGGTGATCAATATGCTACAAGCGAAGTACTCATAAATTATTAAAAGATGAGACAGCAGTCGACCAACACCGGCCTGCTGTGCCAGTTGCTATTGAGTGAATGTGGACTGTTCTTCAGGTGTCTGTTGTATTGAATTGTAACCACATATAACACAGTACAAGATTGCTTTTACACTATATTTGCATTTTTACCTATTTTTATGTCATATGAAAAGACCCGCAGAAGACATAATTTATGGATAAGTCAATACATGGTAACATTTGTTTGTACAACACTGCTATTGTGTTACTGAATATAAACCACTTACCAGGTCATGTCTCCTGAGCTTGTGACTATCCTTGCATCATCCAGAAATCGGCAACATGATAAATAGCCTGTAAAACAAATACAATCATTTTATATGGCCCATAAATATAGGTACTGGTGATGTGTTTCAAAAACTATACTTATTTATAACCTAATAGTTATTTTTTTTACAAATATATGAGATTGGTTCTTACCAGTGTGGCCATTCAGTTCTCTAGAAACCCTGACATTGCCTTCTCTGGTTTTAAGACTGTAGATTGAGCAGATATTGTCCAACCCTCCGCATGCTACAAAACTTCCAGAGGGGGCGTAAGCACATGTCATTACCCAACTTGATCGCAAAGGTATAGCATGAACCTACACATTCAACATATTAAACTATGTTTGTCACACAATGATAAGGTGCACAAGTGATGATGATAAAAAAGGCCAAAAAACATATTGTACATCTTTTTTATGTGCAAAATCCTGTTAGTTTTACCTTGTTGGTTGTATAGGAATCCCACAGAATGAGTTTTCCGTCTTGCGAAGCACTAACTATATGCCTGGAATAAACAGTATTACCATTAGTAGCAGTAAAAACAAAACAACAAGACACTAAAACTCCAAATACTACATTTCAACATTTAGTTTTTGTACAAAGGAAACAATATTTGCATCTAAAAATACAATTTGCATCCAACCTTGAATCTGTGCCCCAGTGCATTGCATAAATTTTTGCCAAATGTCCTCTCAAAGTTCTTCTGTTTCTCATTTGTACTCTTCCAATTGCATCAACATTTGTAGCAACCTGTCAAATCAAATGGGTAACCATCAGTAAGTTTGAAACTTAACTACCAGTTAGCAATAAGCGAAAAGCCGTACACTTACTTCAAGGAGTGTGGTGTCTCGTAACGCATTTCTTTTGTCCTGTAAGTAATTTGAATAAAATTAATAATATGTTTTTTTGCAAAATGTGTATGGTTATTTGATAAACATTGTCATTGCATTAACAGAATACCACATTACATGTTTTTTGTTTTATGTTTTTTAAGTCCTCTTACTCGGATTTCTCTTTTGATATTTTCAGCTTCATTTTTCAAATCTTCTACACATGACTGTTGGTTTGGGTATGCCATGGCGTAGCGGCAAGGTGTAGTGCTCAGTACAGTGCCTCCAAACTGACGCACAAGGAGCTCAAAGCAGCAAATACAGTGTTGGTTGCTGAGCTACTAGAAAAGTTAAACAACAAACTTTTTCACAGACAGATTAAAATGTACTAAATCATCCAATGTAGTTCCATAGAAACAGCAACAATTCTGCAAACAAATAAGATTCTTAGTGAAAAGGCAATAGGCAGCAAACTGCATACAGCCAAGAGCAGACAGTCACTGACATTTGGTAACAAATCAATAAAATACATTCCCATCTTGGACAAAGAAATGGTATGTTAACCATGCAAGAACAAGGTTCTGCCTGGACACTGGTCTTAAAATACATTGTACAGATTGGTGAATTTGTGGCTTAAAAAAGATAATGACAAATTTGTCCCAAGATTGAACATCTTCTGCAACAAAGATATTTTGGCTTTCTATCTCTTTATTAAATTGTTTTCATAAAAAGCAAACACCCATTTTATAATGTGTCCTATCACGAAAGAAAGTTGTCTCTCTTATTTAAGTGGCAATGATTGTGTAACTCCAACTGCTCAAAAACATTCTTTTGTAGCCAGTTCTACATGCCCATTTGAGCTTAACTAACATATTGCCAACAATGTACTCTCTACTCTCTACAAATGACTTCAATCCACAAATAAGGTTCTTTACATGAAATTGCCATTTGTTGGCAGCATGAAAACCCTCAGTCAAATCAATCTTGACAACGTCGATACCATACTGTACTAGCTCATGGCACACTACAAGAAAATAAATGATTTGCAAACCTGTAATCCACCAAGCATTAGGCAAACATTAGTTCCAAACAATTACATTACAGGAATTGTTGCCCAAGCTCAAATGCAGTAATGTAAAGTTAAGTCATGTGTTTAAAATTAGTGAACACTTCCAATTCTTTACCTACAAAATTAATTCTAACAACATGGGACAACAGCTTGCAGTTCCCAAAACTCTGTAATAGTGCAATCACATTATTGCTGCAGAACATGATATATTATACAGTTCATGAATGCATTTGTCAAATTTAACCAAATTATTTTGAACATCATGCAACTTCCATGTCAAAAGCATAATTTCAACGAGTGATTCTTAACCGTTGCTTTGGGCCATATGCGGCTTCCAAACTATTCTTCTTGTGGGTCTTAGTAAACAGAGTAAAAACAATATGAAGTTTCCGTCAGGAAGGGGACTCATAGTTATTAGGACTTTTACTGGTACAACAAACTAAAATTGACAACAAAACTTACTTTCCTTCACTAAAAATATATGTTACATTTTCTGTTGCTCCTATTGATCTAAATGATCATGGATTTGTAACAATAGCATATAACTGTCAGTTGTTATCTCGTGAGGGGTAGCCTTGTTAAAAAACAACATTTTTTTCTACTCTGACACCCAAAAAGGTTGAGAACCACTGATTTAACCCTATAGGTTGATTTCCAATATCCTTTGGTCGAGTCACAGTCAACTGAACTATCCACTTTGACAGATCAAATATAAGCTCATGTGCTACTGCATTGTAGAGAACTACTGTAAATGGAAGAAGAGTTATAAACATGTCAACCACTCCCTGTGTTGAAACAATTTGGATTTTAGCAAAGTGGCAGGACAGACAATATAAACAATTGAATCAATTTTCTGAAATGCTGACTTGGCAGCCAGTAATAAAAGCATATTTATGTGTAAAGTAGTCCAATGTCAACCTTTGGGTTGTAAACTTGTCAATCGATATTTTGTAAAAATATAAAACTTTTAGGTGACTGAAGTTTATGAAATACAGTTGTTTTTGATACTTCACTTTTGGGACCGTAAGTTAACCAATGGGTCAACTGGAGTTAGAAATTACAGTGCACAACTTCAGGTACCCATCTATCATGAATCATGATTGATTAAAAAGAAAATTTCTGACTTTTTACAAATGGAAGAAACAAATCGTTGTTAGACAGAAAAAAAACAGAGCGAAAACAATAACCCTTTTTTGAAAGGAAACTCACAAATGGAAAACAATTGCACAAGTTTATTGACTGTCAACAACCACCTTTCAAGAATCACTACATACTTTAATCAAATTATAAAATAAATTTTGCCCATGCCAGAGGGCGATTTTTGAAAACCCAACAAAGAAACATTGAACACTTATTGATCATGTAATGTATGACCAAAAAAACATAAAACTAAACTTATGCTCCAGTTTCTATAATATCATTCCTTAAACTACAAGGATGTTTAGGACCAGGCAATCATTACCATATATCGAAAAAGCACAATAAACAACAATTCCTACACAATTGCAAAGTGTTTGTTGCACCAAATGCAAACTAAACCTTTTTAACACATACCAGAACTAAAACTTAATTTCAAGCATACACTTTTAGTAAAACATTTGTTCATTTAGATAAAATGATTATGTAGCCAAACTAGCACCAAAAGAAACGATAGCTATGTAGTGAGATTCATATACACCAAATTTGTTCAATCAGCTTGACCACGCCCAACTTAAAACCACTGCACTGCTATGCTAGCTTTAGACAGAAAGTTTATGCAGTAAAACAGTAACTGCATGTTGTTACAAAACTAAATAAAATTGAAACAAATGTGCCCAACGTTCTTGGGGATGGGGCCATGATTAACTTGTAAATTATTACACAGGCCACTATATGACATGAAATTTTGTAGTTAAACAGGTTTTTACTACAAATTTGTGCAAAACTAGATTAGATGCTGCTGCCTTTCGTTTCTACTGCCCATACTGTTTCACCGCTCCCTACGCTGAAACAAACGACATGAAACATTCTTGTGTGCAAACAATGGCTTTAGTGATTTTAAGGGAAGTATTGAGATTAAAAATTTGGCACAGAGAGCTGGAAAGAGGCATTCATCTTAAACAGTTTACTGGTCAAAAAAAAAAAAAAAACTTTGCAACAATGTTTGGAAATGAAGTTGCTAATTGCGCAAGTTTAAATGCCACTTCAAAAAATTCCTGGCGGGCCACACAAAACTGTGGGCCTCTGGCTGGCACCCCTGTATTCAAACAAACAAAATTCAAAAAAAATATATCTTGGAAAAGATTAATGCAGTAAAATTACTTTATGGTTAAAATGTGCGATACCATTTTTAACACAATATTTTGCTTTTGAACAAGAAAGAATATCAGCATTCCGTTTTGTTCAATTCCAGTATATATCATGTTTTTGGTGGCAACTGGAACATTAAATATACTTTGTGTTGTTATTTTAGGTATCAAAACAGACTGCTTTATTTTTTATGTAGGACATCATGTACTGGTTTCAGAAACATCGTTCTAGTGGAATTTTACAAAAACCTTTTTAACGTTAACCTGCTTATGTGGCATTACAAAGTAAGTACCAACTCGAGAAATAATGAATTGTGAATTAACATTGACAAAACAGGTGTATAATGTACACTTGACCTTATGATAATATAATACTTGTATTATGATGAAAACATTGAAACATATAAATCTTTACAATCTTTCCGGCCAGAAAAAAATTTTGCAACAAAGGTTAAAAATCACTACACTAAGAATGCTCAGTGAAGTTCCGTGAACCCAGTGGAAAACTGAAACTAGTTCGGTGTTTGTCTCAGTTAAATCGGGACTTATTTCACTGCAAAAACAGACTGCCAGTGCATAAAAACACAATGTGAACATTTTATAACACAGGCTGTAAATAAGTGGCACTTAATAGTATGCCGAAACAATAGATTGTAAATAAAAACAATTTGTCAAATGAGCCATTTCTAAACAGAAAATGCCTATCAGAAACAGTCTCACATGTTTGCATTTTATTTGCTGTTCATTCTAAGACTATATCAAAATTTGCGGCAATAAGTTGAGCAACTTTTTAACAGCGTCTTTATGACATTCTAAGAAACACGAAATTAATAGTCTCTAAAGTATGTGTGTTTGCTCAATAATCTAAACATTCTACTAGTATTGTTACTGTAGTAACATTCACAATAATTTTTAATACAAAAGTATTGAAATTAGGACTTAAATTTATAAGTCTCAGTAAGTGTTTGTTTATCTGCAAAGTAGTGCATTATCACATGAAACCTTTATTTGCGAAGTCTAAACTGGTTAGCAAGTTGTGCTGAATCATAGCAGAATTTAAACCCAGCATGTTAGATTGGTAATTTTCACTACAACATCTATGCAATTTACAAATCCCCAGTTTAGCTTGGTGGTTTTACATTCCCTAAGTGTCTTTTTAAGGTTTCACTTAATAATTGCCAACAACAGAGTGTTTTTGTTGAAAAAAATGAACTATCCCAATTACTCAAATCCAAAATTA
>QXVZ01025313.1:0-14781 GCA_008931825.1 Phallusia fumigata | reverse complement strand
TAGTAAGCCGCAATCGTTGGTCCGCATAAATGCTTCGGGACATATCCTAAACGAAACACACGTATGCGCTTGCGTATTATTCACAGTTTCCACATAATATGTTAAAAATGGTTAAGGTTAACCAGCACCCATAAACCGGATATAAGAAAAAAAAGCCTATAACCGGACTTAAAGTTTTGGCCGAAGTATTTTGACTGACCGAAACTGCATCACTAGTAAAACTAACCTTAGTTGCACTGAAGTGACGACTGGCAAAGCGTGTCCAGACTACGCCAGTTGCGGTCTGTTGACAAAAACATCAAGGTGAATATGTTTTAAAATCCTAATTCCCGTTTGTTAAAAAATAGCAATGCCCTTTAAAAAGTTTTTTTTGTACTTAGTCATAGTTCGTTTCAATTTACAGTTTTTTGTAGAACAGTGGTTTCCAAAATATGTTTTAGTGCGCAAAAAAGCAATTCACATTCGTTAAAAAGTGTTACCACCTTGCCATGTTTAATTTCATCTTCAATTTTCAACTACATTTTTTTGTAAACGGACTTTATTGTCACTTTACCTTAAGTAGTTGATGGTTTGGTGTAACATCAAGAAGTCTGTTCACAATCGCTTTAGTCATTCGTGATGCTATCATCGTTTTCCAAACTTTTTCTTGCAAATTGTTAATTAATAGTCACAATGTCTAGGATGTGGGAAAAACTTTACAGTAACAACATTACTAGTCCTTATGACTTGCAACTGGGCCATGATTTAGCATTGGAAAACCACCTTCCAAAACTAAGTACACATTAAAACACACATAGCCAACATGATACACAGACAGACTCCAAACAAAAAGGTTGATCGTAGGTTCATTTTGTCGGCTCGGCGCANTGCATGAGGTTGCGTTTTTAATTCTCGGACGGCTACTGGCAAGTACAACCTTGACGCTTTTGCAGCTCAGTCGCCAGAGCACAAGTCGCGTATTACCTGCTGTCGTGGGTTCGAATCCCACCGCTGGCTGTGTGTTGTTATGTTTTACAGCGGTGTACTCATATAGTAAGCCGCAATCGTTGGTCCGCATAAATGCTTCGGGACATATCCTAAACGAAACACACGTATGCGCTTGCGTATTATTCACAGTTTCCACATAATATGTTAAAAATGGTTAAGGTTAACCAGCACCCATAAACCGGATATAAGAAAAAAAAGCCTATAACCGGACTTAAAGTTTTGGCCGAAGTATTTTGACTGACCGAAACTGCATCACTATTAAAACTAACCTTAGTTGCACTGAAGTGACGACTGGCAAAGCGTGTCCAGACTACGCCAGTTGCGGTCTGTTGACAAAAACATCAAGGTGAATATGTTTTAAAATCCTAATTCCCGTTTGTTAAAAAATAGCAATGCCCTTTAAAAAGTTTTTTTTGTACTTAGTCATAGTTCGTTTCAATTTACAGTTTTTTGTAGAACAGTGGTTTCCAAAATATGTTTTAGTGCGCAAAAAAGCAATTCACATTCGTTAAAAAGTGTTACCACCTTGCCATGTTTAATTTCATCTTCAATTTTCAACTACATTTTTTTGTAAACGGACTTTATTGTCACTTTACCTTAAGTAGTTGATGGTTTGGTGTAACATCAAGAAGTCTGTTCACAATCGCTTTAGTCATTCGTGATGCTATCATCGTTTTCCAAACTTTTTCTTGCAAATTGTTAATTAATAGTCACAATGTCTAGGATGTGGGAAAAACTTTACAGTAACAACATTACTAGTCCTTATGACTTGCAACTGGGCCATGATTTAGCATTGGAAAACCACCTTCCAAAACTAAGTACACATTAAAACACACATAGCCAACATGATACACAGACAGACTCCAAACAAAAAGGTTGATCGTAGGTTCATTTTGTCGGCTCGGCGCAACGACCACACCGGCAGCAAAACAAGCAATGGTTTTTATTTTCCCTGCTAACTATGTTTGCCGCAACAATGCTGCAAAAATGATTTTTCTTCAGCAGCGGCATTTATACGATCGTTTTTCTTGGCGCGGCACCCTCTTAAAAAAACCGTGATGTTTAACCCAGTTTTACCCCACACGGTTAATACGGTTCAGCCATTGTTCTGTGTTTGCGTTGTTCGAAACGCTTGACCGATGGGGAAAATTTGTTTGGTCTATGGGAGGGCTTTATTTGTTCGATTCATATCACGTGTAAAAATTGTGCTGCTTCAGCGTTTATCGTGCTGATTCAGCACTACCATTCTTATTCTACCAGTCTATTTGCTCTGTCTACCTGCAACATTTCTCGTATTTAAAGGCGCTAGACGTAAAGTAGGTGCCTGACTTGGAACATCATCTAACTAAAGGCGACTTTCTTAACGTGGGTCAGCAGAACAGTTATTCCTAAACATGTCGATAACGCTCCTTTGTTAGCGGGGACAAAATAAAAAGGGGGCATTGGGAGTTCTTTCTTATTTGGGCCCCCCCAAACCCACACAGGAGGGGGAAATCTAAAATTCGGTATATCACAGATTTTTATATTGCAACATAAAATACACTAAACGTGTGAAGTGGACTGCAGCTCACTTCTTAAAATCAGTGCTGGTCACAACCGTCTTTTACTACCCTGATCAATTGCAAAAGGAATGGAAACCGTATGAAATTTCCACGCATAGGTAATACAACATACGATCCGAATCCCAAAATTTTGGGAGGGGCCAGAGGGTTACGTACCATGATGTATAATTTAGAAATTTGAAGGGGCCATGGCACCTTTCGCCCCCCTTGGCTACGCCCATGATACGATATCGTATATATTATGCCAATTGAATTAAATTGTGCGGAATCGCAGCCTTCTGCTGAATGTGGTACGTTCACATAGATTTAAACCATCAGTACTAAACATGTTCATTCTTGCAGTACAGTGCGACTGCCGAGTAATCTTACGGGTAAGTGACAACAGTGGTTGTCGGTAAACAGTGCCCAAATGTCTTTTTTGTTGGTAAAGGTTGCCGAACACTTGACCAATCCGATCAAACTCAACAATCAACACAAACACATGCGCAAACGACATATAGGTCAATTCGAGTTTTACTGATTACGCATACAGACTTCAAATGGAAAGGCTGATCAACGGTCAATTTTGTCGTTTTCGCGCTACAACCACGACCGTATTTCTTCAGCTGACTCTGTTTGCCATAACACTGCTTTTTTAAATTTGTTATCCAGCGACATTGGTTTATGACGCGGCGCACGTGCAAAGCCACTTCAATACCACGCGCCATCTGCACGGTAAGCGAATAAAAAATGTTATCAGTACACAATGACCTGCGCTTACCGGAAAAAAATACGCGACTTCATTACTAGTTCAGCACGACTTTAAACAAGCAACAAACTCTAAAAAAATCCCTATCTTGCACAGTCAGTGTGACTCATTGCAGCTTGAATTGGAAATAAAATTACAGCAGGTCATGCAAAAATATAACCTCATCCAGCTGGTTGATAAGCTCAAAATTACACGTAACCAGTAAGCAAACTTTACCGTGTGGGTAAATCAAATAATGTTCTTTGTGGTTTGCTTGTGGTTAACTTAAAGAATGCGCGTCGTTGGTTAATGAGGCCCCACCGTTGTGCTGTGTGTGCGTTGTTAGGGGCGCTTGAACTATCGGCAGAACTTGAGCTGTTAAACAAACATTGATAGACTGAATCGAAAAGTGGCACAGTCTACGAAATGGCAGACCTCAGCAGTTTTGTGGCTCACAACTGGGCCACACATCAGAGCAGTGCTCTGCAAGCGATGTGCCGTGAGACGGTGCTAGGTGTGCCGTAGTGTTACTGTATCTTAACTAACTTTTTCAAAAAAACAAAAACATTTCACCCTTGCCAAATTTCAACGTTACAGCTGGTCGGCAATTTGCTAATCCAAACTCTAGTTAGAAAACCCACTGTGCATTTGTGATATTTTATAACGTCACAGTGGAAATTATCATGCTCGAAAAGCTGTCCTGGCGCAAAACACAGGCTGAGGTGTGCCGCCGAAATTTTGAAAGTTTAACAGTGTGGCGTCAGTAAAAAAAAGTTCCGAAGCGCAGGGTTCGGGTTATGAAACCACTGTTCCGTCTGCTCAAACTAATAAACAAGCAAAACACATAATAGACTGACACACATCATTTGCAATGTTTTTGGTTGGTCGGGGTCAACTTTGAGATTCGGCGCGGCAACACAGGCAGCAGATAAATACGAATAAACTTTGGCAGGAAAGAAGCAACGACTGTTATATTTCCTTTGCTGATAAGGCTTGCCGTAACAATGCTAATGTTTTGTTTTTATCCAACTGCGACTGTTTACCGTCGGTTTTTGACGATTTTACTCTACTTTTTAAAACCGGCATAGGCTACCATAAGTTTTTTCCGTCTTTGTGCATTTAATATACCACATTGTACTTTTGTAACAAGTTACGATCATAAAACAACATTTACTTAAACAAAATGTCATTTTTTCGAACAAAATACCCAAATTCTTTTGAAACCTGTTCAAAGATTACAAAATTTGCATACATTCCACACTTATTTATGCGGGGGCCGCTCCTGCTCGAAGGCGGGGGCAATCGGCTTTTCGCTTGTATAAGGTTTGTCACGTGTCGCTCGGGGTTCAACCGGCGAAGGACTACCTGAGCGTGGTTGGACAATTCTGTTTCTTGCCCTTCTGCGGTCTGGTCTGACAGGTTTCGGTTCTGCGTCTTATCAGTGGAGCGAACTTTACGTGATGTTGGGGGCCGGTCGAAGTTTGACATTATTGCAAACTCCTTGCTTCGGCCACTCACTTCACCTTTATTCTGCGTAACAGCTTACATCGCGTCTCATAATCTCAAGGTAAAATATTGAATCAGAATAAGAATAGACTAAGATAGAATAGAGTGGCATATTAGCGGAAATACACGGGCTTATATCACACAAATGCTCCTTTTTCTAGCGACTAAGCCGAACAGAGCTTTCTTCTAGCTTTACAAAACTCTATTTTGTTTGAGTAAATCTTGGGACACACTTACACGACCGCTCGCTCGCTGCACGACTATCAAGCGTGCCAGCAGCGGCGAAGCAGCGCATCTGGGAACGGCGGACGTGATTTATGGTTCTTCGCAAAAGGGTTATTCGGGAGATGACAAACGCTAAGTTGACAATTAAAGCGGATATAAAGGCGCTTTCCTATAATGCAAATGCACTGGCTATTCACTTGTTGGTATTAAACCGACGTGAACACTAAAATATTCAAGACAGGTGGGCGATGACACAATGTGAACGGATGAAGCTTTTAACCAAAGAGTTTTTGCACACGAAAAGGGGCTGAGAAACGGTACATTTTCTACCAGGGGTTTTACATTTTATGATTTATTGCGTTGTTTAAAGGGGAACCTTTGTTTATGGGTTATATGGTTGCTACACATAGGTGTTTAGGCGACTTGTTCATTTGCTCATCTCAGTTTAACCATTACGTGGAAAAAACGCTTGCTATAAAACAAATTACCGATTACTACAAAAACATTTACAAGAGAACTTCATCATAAGCATTACACAATACGCTTTTCCAGTTTATTAGACAAGCAGT
Organism: Phallusia fumigata; assembly: GCA_008931825.1. Lineage (NCBI taxonomy): Eukaryota > Metazoa > Chordata > Ascidiacea > Phlebobranchia > Ascidiidae > Phallusia > Phallusia fumigata. The sequence goes on along the minus strand of QXVZ01025313.1, from coordinate 9,205 downwards.
AATTTTGTTTCCTCCGCTGACCATGTGTGCCATAACACTGCTTTTAAATATCTTTTGTAAACAACCGCAACTATTTTAAGATTGCTATTTCGACGAGATGCACTTATTAATACAAATGACAAAACCAGCTGTTCAAAACCCATTATATGCAATTTGTAAGCGACGAAAAAACGGTTTACTTAAACTTAAGGCTTCCGTTCACTATACGACCTGAGCTGCCTAATACTTGATTGTGTGTGTGTTTATTGTGCTGTGTTTAAACGTTACAAACCATTCGTATTCTACCATTCTATTCCACCAGTGAATTTACGTACATTTTTTGTTGTGTTAAACGTTTTGGTTTTAATACAGAAGTAATTTTAATCAGCGCATAAAGTTGTTTGTTTGTTTCATCCTAGGTAGGCACCAACGCCTGAATGCATTTAACATGGTGATCACATAAGATTTAATTTAGCTAGCACGTTACGTTTTAGCACTTGGGTATAGTTTATTTTAGCTACAACAAATAAAATGACGATGCTCTCAGAAGTACGACTGAAGTGTACCCTGCCTTCTGACGTCAGTAGTCCAACAATGAAACCCTCCCCCGAGGGAGTTTGCATGTCTGATGTCCACTGGAATTGCTTTGATGCCTGATTAAAAGAAAGTACATTCCTAAGTTTCAGTTCTCAATAGGAAGATACAAGCCAGTACTTGTGCGTAAAACATATTCTACGTTTCGACAAACGCTGCTGTCATCATCAGAAATGACTCGGAAAAGCGGCGCAAAGTTACATGTCACGGTAAAAGAAAAAAAGGGGGCGCGTAACAACTGCTAAAAACGATAAAACCAACTGATAAGAACATCCGTCAAGGTACGCAATAAAACATGTCAACAAGGAGAAGCCCAGAAATTACAAATAGATCACGCTGTAGCCGCTACGCGTTTAAACATTAAAAAAAACAATGGCGTGGACTCTTGATCTATATTTAACTAGGGTTTGAACTGTTGTATATTGAGTGACTCCAAGATCATCAGCTTGTACCTGTGGTTGGTGGTACCCAACACTTCAGGTTCTTCAAAATTTTTTGTGTGGTTGGGGTTGGATTGAATGTGTGCGCACACCATTGATTTATTATGGTCTTTGGCATGTTCAGTAACACGTGTGCGCAGATTGCGTCGCGTTTGGCCGATATATGTGGCTTGTATCTTCCTATTGAGAATATTTAAAACCGTGAATTGTGTACTTAAGTTTCAGTTTATGTTCGAAAAATACGCTCACTTACCATCAATTTGGAAAGCGATTTTTACAATTAAACTAAACAGAAAAAAAGTTACTGTGCACAGAAAATATTGTGTTGTGGAACTAGTGTACGTATTTTCCCGAGTGACCCGATTTGAGAAAGTCATAACTAAACGCAAATGTCATGATGTCATGTTCAGGCCTTTATAACTTACCTAAACTTTCAAACATTTTTATTGTTGGAATTTGATCTTTGGCCACCATCACTCTTCTCTCATCCAACATAAGAACGTTCATACTCAGCCAGTTGGACGTCATCCACAAAGGAGGACCTGTAGGTACGGAATAAGCTCTTTTTTACATGTCACAGAAGTGGCTGCGTTACAAAACAGAAGTATGTAATCTAGCTGACTACATCAGTCGCTCTCACCGTCACAATCCACTGGTTTGGGCGCATTTATCAATTTCCATCCAGCTTTTGTAAACATATCAGCCTTTTAACAAAGTAAAGATAACAAAGTAAAGGTTTAAGTGTAAAATTAGTGAATTATACGCAAATATAAGTGGAAATAAAAGATAACATGTTTTTGCCTACCATTAAAACCCAATCAGCAAGCCAAAGATCTGCGTAACGTTCGAAAGGTTAAAAATAAAACAAAAAAGTGGATTCTGAACAGCCTATAGCAGGCACACAAATATAAATGCTTCAGGATATGTGTTGGCAGTGCTGTTACCAAAAAAATAGAAACGTTGCAAAACTTACTGTATTATGCTCAGAATACTAATTTTGTTTGGTAGCAAAAAAATAAAAATGTTTTTTGAATAAAATTCCCTGTGAAATGCACCTTTTGTACATAGATTTCAATACTATAGGATTTAAACATCTGAACCTCGTACGTCTTCCCCTAGTTAGAATTGTTCGACTATGACCCTGTAAACCAAAGTAATGCCTTTACAAAGTATTTCTTTTCTAACGAATGAACGACACCAAAATAATACTTCGTTGTCATACAGCGGTTCTTGACCAGGTGCACTAGATCTGTTTCTAGGGGTACGCGGACACTGAATCAATTGGACTAATTATATAGATACTACATTACACCAATAACATCCAAACAAAATTTGTTTGTTATTTAAACACGAGGACAATAGTAAAATTCTCGATACACAAAAGGGGGTACGAAAAGCGGAAAAGGTTAACAACCACTGTTTTAACATATGTACGCTTTAAAAACTTGCCTACAGCCGCTAACCTGTAGACACGGTCGTTCAGGATTCGCAATTACAAGCCCCGGTCCAACAGCCACAAACGAAGCATCGATGTGCATTGGGTTGGAATCTTTGAATCTCAGCAGATGAACGTTGTAAGTGGGACTAAGATGCCTGGCCATCCACTCCACACCGAACATATTCGTCACCTGAGTGAATAAAACACGTAATTTAGTATTGAACACGTAATTTAGTATAAAACACGTAATTTAGTTTTAAACATGTAATTTAGTACAAAACACGCAATGTAGTATAAAACTCGTAATTTAATACAAAACACAGTTAAGTATTAAACACGTAATTTAGTATAAAACACATAATATTTGTCTTGATGTAAAACCCACATGGCTGAGCTGTACAAACACGTCCTTTCCACATCTCATAAAGTCAGCAGCGTCAAAGCATGGTTCAAATTCCGTGGTTACAAACTTCCCTTCCAGTGCGAGCTTTTCATATTCCTCAGAATCATCGGTGGGGTAATTCTGTCACAAAAAAAAGTTCTGTAAAAGCAATTGGGCCTTTATATCGTAATTGAAAAAATACTATAGATGGCAGTAAGGCTTAGATCAAGGCTCGGAACCTTTCAAAAGTAGATGTAGATGTTTATACCGACATGTTTAAATGGTAATCAGAAAGCAGATAGATTCACAACTGTCTAAAAAGTAATTTAATAAAACATTGGCTAAAAAGTAAAAGTGATTTACAACCGGCTAACAAAATGTTAAATTTAACTCATTGTTGGGTTGCTGCTGATTTAACATAAGCTTACAATTGTGCCTGGGACCAGCAGTTTATCAAAATTTAAACAATAAAACATATGATTTCTATACCTTGTCGTAAAGATCATCGGACATAAGCGGTTTTGGCGCGGTGGTCCACTTCGCTCCTTGCTTGAAATATTCCTTCAGCAAGGATCGGTAAGCGCGATATTCGAAAAATCTCGACCGCCAAGCCATCGGTGCCTCGATGATTTCTTCACCAAACACGATAAGAATGTCCCGTGGCATTGCGCCCTGCATTCCTAAACAAAAATAAAATATGGTTTTCAGGCAATGTTCTTCATGCTGACCAGAGTAACCTTTTGCCACTCGCGGTAGACCCAAAATTAGGCGCCAAACACCAATTTTGATGTAAACATGAGAAGAAAATGAAAAACAAAACGAGCATTACTGATTAAATATATTTTAACATAAGGTAACCCCCTTTATAACGAGGTGGGTGGTAGCAGAAATGAAAAACACATTTTGAAGATGAAACGGATTTATTGTCAACCTGTTGATTTAAAGTCCGGCGTTTCGTAGGCCACACTCCAATCGATGACGTCAGGCCGACGCACCGTCACTCCCTCGTGACGTAATATGTTGCACATTTCTTCGATTTCGTCGATAGCTTTTTGTAGATGTTCTCTCGGCATGAACTTGCCCGCATTTTTTTCGAAGAGCGAACGATAATTTGGACGAACATGCGTCTAAGATAATGTTTAGACATTAAGGCAAGTCGATAGAGACTGTTTGGTATTTAATATGTCCTAAAGTAGTAAACGGTAGCAAAAATAAGACTCTTAGTGTTGCCCTCAAGTCAAAATGTTCGTGCCAAAATGTTGATGAGTTGAGTTAAGTATTTGGCTTGGTAAGAGGAGTCACGATAGCACCAAAAACAATTATTAATCCGAAAATAGCAACGTTAAAACGGTACAAAGCGCAATAAAGTGAAGAGCACAACTAGAATTAAGGTTGAATGCTCTGTTGTGACTGCGCCGTCATTAATAGTCGTCATGTTAGGAAGATGCACATCATACAGCTCACAATTATACTAATATTTGGCAAAACGTTTTAAGCTAATTGCAAACAACAGAATCAACTTCAGCAACAAAGTCTAATCACTCCAACCTGAACTTCCTTTGAGAAATCTGGAAAGCAAGCTTTGTCAGGCCGACCAACAATAACTTCTTCCAATGGATCCCATTCGTTGTAAGCACATACTGGTGATTTGCCTGTGTCGACCTGCACCTGTAAAGGCTTAAAGCTACAGTGCTGTTCGGCAAAATGATCAAGTATAATCAGGTGTAGTATCAAAGTGTGTCAAATACAATTGTGATCAAACGACGTTTTTTGACCATAGTCGGTGCCACCCTGACGGCAAAAAATACGAATTAAAGAATTCGGTCTTTACCATCTGTACGTAAGTAACCATAAACTTGATATTACACTGCAAACAAACACACCGACTGCAAAATGTTAGGTATAGTGCTATTTTGCCTTGATTCAAAAATACGTTTGACGTGTAAAAACGTTTCCCAGAAATCCTAAAGCCTTTACACTTTCCATAATACTGTAGTTCAAATAACGGGAAACGTAAAGGGAGCTCGATGGTAACTTGACCTGCACGATTAAACGGTGCGCGACAAGGCCTAACGAATTTGCTTGCGGCAGTAATGCGTTTTTAATTCTCGGACAACTGCTGGCAGGTGCGACCACGAGGCTTGTGTAGTTCAGTCGGTATACAGCGTGAGCTGCGCATTACCTGTTGGGTTCGAATCCCACCGCTAGCTGTATGTTTTATAGCCCAAATATTAGTGCACGTAGTGTTTGGAAAGCCGGGTGTGTTTTTATATGTCACAGCCTACAGCGATTTAGTATGCCACAGTCGTTGGTGAACGTAAACGCTTCGGACATATCCTAGAATGAAACACACGTATGCGCTTGCGTATTATTCACAGTTTCCACATAATATGTCAAAAATAGTTAGGGTAAACCAGTACACATAAACCGGATAATAGAATAAAAAGCCTATATAACCGGACTTAAAGACTGAAACTTGGATCACTGTAGTAAACCGGCAACTGACCTTAGATGCACTGAAGTGACGACTGGCAAAGCGTGTCCAAACTACGCCAGTTGCGGTCTGTTGACAAAAACATTAAGGTGAGTATGTTTTAAATCCTCGTTTGTTCAAAAAATCGCAATGCTCTTTAAAACGTTTTTTTGTACTTTGTCATAGTTCGTTTCAATTTACAGTTTTTTGTAGACCAGTGGTTCCCAAAATATGTTTTAAAATCTTTACGTTTGCACAAATAGCATTTCCCATCCGTCAAAAATATTTACGATCTTGCCATGTTCAATTTCATTTGCAGTTTTCAAATAATAGTTTTTGTAAACGGACTTAATTGTCACTTAACCTTAAGTAGTTGATGGTTTGGTGTAACATCAAGAAGTCTGTTCACAATCGCTTTAGTCATTTGTGACGCTGTCATCGTTTTTCAAACTTTTACTTCGAAATTGTTAATTAATAGTCACAACGTCTAGAATGTCGGGAAAAATTACAGTAACAACACTACTTGTCCTTGTGACTCACAACTTGGACATGATTTAGCGTTTGAAAACCACCTTCCAAAACTAAGTACACAACATATAGCCAGCATGTATGTCAACTAAAATGTTCGTCTACGGTACACAGACAGACTCCAAATAAAAAGGTTGATCGTCGGTTAATTTTGTCGGCTCGACCCGGAGAGAGTATGGGCTTGAAGTGAAATAACATTAGCTAAAAACAAGCAATGGTTTTTATTTTCTCAATGGTTCTTTTATTTCTTTTAACGCCTGTTTGCCACAACAATGCGTTTTTGCTTTACCAAAACAGGGCTGTTAGAATTCAGTTCGATCCCGTACGCATGGGTGCCGGCAGAAAATTTTCCAGGAGTGGGTAGGGGCAAAACTTATCACATACGCATTCATGGGATTTTTGATAGAACATTTATAAGGAAATTTTTTTGGAATTCCAGGAGAGGGCAAGTGCCCCCTCTCGCCCCGACGATGTCTTCAAGCGACCTTTACCGTGGGGCTTAATCAAAGAACGACCGTTGTTTGTTGATGAGGTTCAGCCATTGTACTGTGTTTGCGTTGTCAAAAAATCTTCACTGTTGGAAACTCTTCTTTGTTATTCGTTTGATCGATGGGGGCTTTATTTGTTCAATTTATATCATGTGTAAAAATTGAGATGTTTCAGCAATATCATTTTATTCTACCAGTCTGTTTTGCCAGTCTACCCGCAAGATTTGTCGCCTCTAGCGGCACTTTTAACGTCGGTTTTTGCCGCGACGCGGCGGCACAGTCATTTCTACACTCGGCGATAACGCTCCCCCTGTTAGCGGCGATTAGATAAAAAAAAGGGGTATTGGGAGTTTTTTCTTATTTGGGGCACGCCAAACGCACACAGGAGTGGGTATCTAAAATTAATTATATCCCACATTTATGTATTACAACGTAAAGTATTAAACGTGTGAAGTTGTTGGCTTCATTTCTTCAAAGCCGTGCTGGAGACAACTGTTTCTTTACCCTGCTGTATTGTGTGTGGTCCAAATAAAAGTTCCGAACATAAGAGTAATAAACAAACGATATTGTATGTATTATGCCATTGAATGCATTATATATGCGTTGTATTAATTTTTTTTTAGTCTAGGGGTGTCTATCCTACGGCCCGCGGGCCTGTGACTGCAGTGGTTGTTGTGCATTTGGTTAACTGGGCTCAAAAAGGCTTTTTCAATGTTAAAGTTTGCCGAACACATGTCCAGTCCGGTCAAACTACGTACCCAAAAAAGCAACCAACAAGTCGGTCAATTCGAATGTACCAATGCACTTTTTTTAATTAACAGCAAATGGCAGTTATCTTGACATGTTTATTTGCAATAAACCAACCGATAGAACCAGATATGTAAAGCTACTTTAAAACCACGCACAATCTGTAAGCGATAAAAGGCATGAACCACCCTAGAACCTATACCCGGCATGAACCACCCTAAATTTACCATCTTTGCCTATTGTATATGACACGTTGCGCATTTGTAACAAATTACGGTCACAAACCAACATTTACCCAAACAACATTTATTTTCTGTCATCAATTGATGTAAAATGCAAAAATTTTTAAAAATTTTTCAAAGAATAAAAAATTCGCATACATTCCACACGTATTTAAATCTTAACCTTGGTAAAATGAGGCAGGTGGGTGAACATTGTTAACTTTCTACGGTTGTAAACATACTTGAGTTTAGCCGACTTGATCGTTTGCTCACCTCAGTTTAACCATTACGTGGAAAAAACGCTTGCTTTACTACAAAAACATTTACAAAAGCCAAAACGAAACGATTCGGAAATGTCGACACAATAGTTTAGCCTAATAACATTCCAACGCACATTATTTTTTGATTATTTTAAATGCATATTTTGAATATATGTTCATCGATATAAACGTCATGGAGTTATATGTGCTCCACCAAATTTTCGCAGAATGTTCTATAAATCACAGTTTGTAAAGTAAGTTCATACACTATGTTTTATTAAACCGGGAACACATCGCAATATCCATAAAAATATATCATATTAACTCAAGAAAATGCAATGTGCGCTGGCCTAAAACTCATCGCTGCCTTTTCAAATTTACACATGTTATACTCTACGTTTATAACTTTGAAATGAGTCATTCGACTCTTTACAAAACGCTTCAGCGAACCGGTGGCAGTACCTACTATGCGATGAAAAACTACAACTAATATTATTAATCGACCCGAAAATAGTCGATGCGCTCTGGCCGGAACTGATCGCTGCTCTTTCAAATTTAAATTTATTTTTGAAATGAGCTAATACAAAACGTTGCAGCAATCGGAAACGTACCAACCACGCGATCGAAAAATGATAACAAACATAATATATTTACATGAAAACATTCGATGTGCACTGGTCCGTAAAGTATGCTCTACGTTCATATCTTTGAAACGAGCCATCTTACAACGCTCCAGCAAACCGGAAACGTACGACTACGCGATCGGAAATTCGAAACAAACATAATATTTTCTTACATATGTTATAATCCTAATAAAGTAACAGATGTTATAATCTGCGTGCATATCTTTAAGTAAACCATTTCAAAGGTTCCTGCAAACCGGCGACAGGACGAACAAATTGACCCCAAAATGGTCTGGCCTTAAACTGATTGCTGCTCTTTCAAGGTCCAAGCTAGGGCTGTTATCAAATAAGGGATTTTAAAATTATTAAACAACAAATAAATTTTGGCTTTTTAAATCAAACATTCAAATAAATCAAATTTTTGGCCTGTCTCGATGTTGGCAGCCTATTTTTAAAAATAGATTAGGACCAAGCTTCTAAAAAGTGTAACTTGTCTAGCAAGAACTAATTCAAAAGCAAGCTTGTTTTCTGGTTTGCTTGCTCTTTTTGTACTTGGATTTAAACCTATTCTCTATTTCTCAAATGAATGTATCAGGAGAGATATGCTACAGGCAAAATTTGGCACAATTTGCCTTTCGCAAGCGAATCACTAATTGTTACTATCCCTCAGCAAGTGCTCCTAGAGACAATCGATCATTTTTTTACGAACCAATATTATGGAGATTTTACACCACACGCAAATGCGTTGGCTCACACGTGCATAGTCACACCTGTGGAAACTAGAACAGCACATGTTNTTTTCTTGCATATGTTATAATCCTAATAAAGTAACAGATGTTATAATCTGCGTGCGTATCTTTAAGTAAACCATTACAAAGGTTCCTGCAAACCGGCGACAGTACGAACAAAATTGAGCCCAAAATGGTCGATGTGCGCTGGCCTTAAACTGATTGCTGCTCTTTCAAGGTTCAAGCTAAAGCTGTTAACAAATAAGGGTTTTTTAAATTATTAAACAACAAATAAATTTTGGCT
>QXVZ01025310.1:0-16338 GCA_008931825.1 Phallusia fumigata | reverse complement strand
TCAGACGACCCGATAGTCGCCTATGACGGCATTGCTCAAAATATGGCTGTCCGTGCACTGACGATTAAGCCAAAAAAATTATGTAAACTTAAAGGTCAAACCCTTATAACGGCGTCAGTACTTTTAGTCAGCATTCATAAGGGTGCATAATTTGTACTGTCAAAGGAAATTGCCTAGCGAGAGTCTGAAAATACGTGCACTTTGTTGAAGTTGATCGATGTCTTGTTATGACAAAATTAACAGTCGTATGTGTGAGTAAAGCCATTTTCGTAAACAGGCAGACGAAGGGTAGCCCATATTTTACACAAAAGTCGTAATTTTTATGGTAACCTGCCTCTTGACTGTAGGTTTAGGGTACCCGCAAGTTAGGATGAATATGAACGGGGTCCTCGGCGGAATTTTGTGTGTTGTGTTGCTTGGGCAAGGTGCTACGGCTGAAAATTGCTCGAACACAAATCCATGCCCGTTTAAAGGTAAGTGACCCAGCTAAATAGGTGCAGCAAACGGATTAACTTTTACATTCTGTGGTGATAAATTATTATTTTTACCTCGAGAAGTGCAGCCAAGGATAACAGTACGAAACGTATCGGGTTCCAGCGTATCGTAACTTTTGATAATTCTTGCTGCACGCCAAACCGTTCCAACGTACCATACTGTACTGTTTCCTACACTTTGCAAAAGATGGCAGTACAGTATGGTAAGCTTACATATTGAGCGCGTACCGCATCTTTTAAAGATTTTCGATAAGTACCGTGCAGTCGTCCTTCGTATAGTGTCTTATTTTATTTCGAGAGTAAACGTATGTTGTTCGAACATTAACGCATTGTGAACTAAGAAAAACCGCATATAAACGTTGACATCATTTAACACTCGTGAATCAGAGAAAAAGACAATAACGTAACCTACTACATAGGGCAAAGACCATTTGACACAAGCAGCTTGGCGGGAAGAGGTAACGTATTATATTCTCTCACAGGTCGAGATGCGAAGCTACCAATGCTACGCGAATACATCTCATCAGGCGGTAAACTGTCCTTGAACCTGACTGTGCAAGTAACCAAGATGCAATTCGAGTGGTTCCAGTTCTGGAGGCGGACTTACGATGGTCATTTTCCCGCCCCAACGTGGCGTGTCAAACAGGGCGATGTCGTAACAGTTTTCCTGGTATGTTCACCCCAGGGCTGGACGCAGCAGAAATAAAAAAACGAAAGTTTACAATACGTTTTCGCTTTTTAGTTGCCAAAAAACTAGATTACGTTTAAAGCCTCTTAATTGATTCCACTGCAGCAATGTTTTTTTTTAACATAGGGCGCATGACCCACCGGCTGGGCACGATATTATTTGGGTGGGGCATGCGAAGGGAATACATAGTTCAGCTTACCATACCACGGGGCAACTCCAGAATCAGTTCTCACCCTTGAATTGCTTTTTTAGTGTGTGTATGTATGCATACATAAAATTGAGTGTACGTACGTAGGCTACATGTGTACGCAGGCAAAAGAATTGCCAAAGCGGATCTTGAGCCGGTTTTGCATTCATCTGACCTAGCCGCATAACGCATTTGCATGTTTCACAAATCCGCTTGTGAATGTAAATGCAGACAAGGGAGTGTTTACATTAGTCAAAATAGCCCTGTTTGACGAGACAACGCCAGAGGGTGTTGAGACCACGACTAACAAAATCTTTGGTTTTTGTAATAGGAAAACACACTGGGGCCTAATCAACCCGCTGGAAAAATGAACGAGCAGCGTCATCCCAACGGCACAAACATCCATACGCACGGACTTCACATCAGCAGCAAAGTGAGTTTACAATTGACAAGAGCAATCTACTGCATTAGGAATATAGAGAATCTTGATGCATTGTTGGGACGATCGTCTTGGCACGTGTCAAACTTCCCCGCTCGTCTTAGATATCAAAAAGGCTTCACACTTGGATAACGAAACTAGGCAGTTTGGTTTTAATTCTCAATATCAGAAAAGAAATAAAAAACATAATTCTTGCTTCACTCACCAAATTTACTTGAACCTCATTTTTTGCATTTAAAACCTGTGGAATATTGTCAAATTGCCCCAGATAGGATGATTCCATAAGATTCCAATCACTTTGCACAATCAACATGGACTCAAGTTGTAATTATACTTGCTGATGAATGATGATGTTTTTATTATGTGCAGGCACCTGGGGACAATGTGTTTACAGTTGTGAACCCTGGAAATAATTATACTTACACCTTTGAAATAGATGCACAAAATCCGCCAGGTACCTATTGGTATCATCCACATCTTCACGGGTCAACATTTTTACAGGTAGGACACAAACATACCAGCTGATTTGAAGTTCTTCACTTTTTGTCATTTTTAAGTGATCAATGAGATGTAGCAAATTTTCTGAAATGACAACAACGCACATAAGTTATTTGATGAAACAGCACCCACCAACACAGTATCACCACAAAAGCATTGACCACATGGTGGCGACACTAGTAACATAAAAAAATGTTGGCTGTAACCAGCCGCAGACCAAGCCACATAATAATTTAAAACCTCTGCAACCTAAACCTCAACTTACATTTTTTAATTGAAATTTTAAATTTTTTTGTAAAACCGTTTTGTTTTAATGAAACAAGGATTCGGTTTTAATGAGTGCCTAGGCATATACACATACCATTTAGCATAAAAAGGGTGTTAAGTTGATGTTTCCTGTGGATAAATCACACAGGTATGTATTTACAACTCAACTCAACAGTCAACACATCACTTTGTTCCATATTCTTATGTCTTCATTTTTATTCTTTCATTTCACTTTGTTGGTCACACCATAGAAATAGTTTAAGACTTCAAAACAGAAAACTTGGATGTAGGAAATAAACACTTCTCTAGGAAGGTTCTTAGTCAGTTTTAGTTTAATAATGTGTTTGGTGTGACTTTATCTACCTCTTATCCAATAGGTGCAAAGTGGTATGGCAGGAATGATTGTTGTAGAAGATCCTGTTGATGCCAGCACTCCACAACACATACAAGATATATCCTGTCCAAATAACTGCCAACATGACGTTCAGCTTATGTTTCAGCCAAGTTTAATGTACTGGAGTCCTGATGGCAAAGGATTTGCCAAAATTCAGAAGGAAATTCAAGATGACCCTTACTTCAGGTAAGTTGTGCTTTTGACAAAGAAATAAACATAAACGAACATAGGATGATATTAAACGAACGTAGGATGATAAAGAACAACATTTTTTCCATCAAGCATTAGATTACAAATGACAATGCTAAGTTGATTCGAAACATTTTATTTGTGGACTAGGTTTTTATTATCAGTTTAACCATATTTGGTACAACATATCTTGACCTAAAATATGTACTTTAATGACAACTAAAAACAAGTAACAGTTCATTTTATAAAACTGTAAATTTTAACAAGAAAATCCCCAGTACAATCAATTTGATAACTGCTTAACAGTAAAACAAATGTACTATTACATGAATTAAATGCTTAAAATGCAATTAAATTATTTACCATACAGATGGCATGTGGCAGTAGCCAGTAGACACACAATAAAGTAAATTATTGTACTTCAGTGATGTACCACTGTAGCAGATGTTTGGTCATTAAACTGGTCAAAAGCCGATTTCAACATGTAAAATAAAGTCAAAACTTTTTCTAACTCCACTTTGCAAATGTGGTACATTCTAAGATCCCATGGCTTTCTACTACGCTTTAAGTCATACAGGGCCTTCATGCAAACAATGTTTACCACTTTCTCTACGAGCAAAAATGTGTCACATTTGGTAAAAACTTGAATGTACTTGTGATGCTCTCAGAACACTGCAACTTGCAAGTACATGTTTTTTTACTTATTTGATCCTTAATACGTCTCACGAGCTCATCGTCGCACCGCACCGACCCGGATTTTTGCTTGTTTGGTGAAGCATATATTCTGTCGTCGCTCTTGCAAAATAATGGTCTTTAATCTAGTGATTTTTTTAAATAACAGGACAGATAGATTTATTGTTACCAAAACTGGCCAAAAGCTGTCTAGCTGGCTAGCAACGGAAAATGTTGGTCCGTACCATATGACAGTAAACGGCAAGCTGTGGCCTACCTATGACATGACGACTGGTCAACAAAAACGATTCAGGTTTGTTGGATTGATGTATTGTAGCTGCAGGATTACCAAGCATGCTTTATATCGTTTTATAGGGACGCTGGTGCTACAGCGCGTCCAACCTCACACGAATTTACCTTTGTTTGTTTCATTTTTATCTCAGAAAGCCACATAACGCCTGGATGCGCTTTGCTTATTATAAGCAGTTTCATTAAATAATTGTGGTTTTTTATAATTTTGTACCATACGGTAATAAACAGATTTTCATCTAACCAACTATAGATTCCAAATTCAATGCTTTTAGTAAATCTTCAAATCTAATTCATATCGCTTCTTCCGTAGAATGGTCAATGCTGGTGGAAACGTTGTCCTAGAAATGACTATCACAGGACCGAATGCCACGCCTTTGAGTGGCGGTTGTCAGTTTCTTGAAATCGCCGTAGACGGTGTTTATTTGGACAAGGCCGTTTCACCGAGAATGGGAAAGTCCTACATGGTGCCAGCAGCAAGAATAGACTGGTTGGTGGTTTGTGACAAACCAGGAATGTATGAGGTAAGTTGTTACACGGTCTTGACTAAAATTTCCCACAAAACATGTTGTTTATTGACATCCTGTTCAAACAGAACACAAATGCATTACAGTTCACCATTATTAGGCANGGCGCGATATCGTACAAATAAAGCAAAAAATCACGCCACAATATCACCAAAGTTTTGTTTCAGAGATACGGTTTCTTGCATCACTGGAAAACATCTTCTACAATTAACACATTTTATTACAAAGGACAAGTGCATCCGTTTGCAACACAGCAAACACGAACCTTTTTTACCTTTGTTTGCAGATCCGTTTCATGGCACACAAATACACAGGCAAGGGAGTTGTTCACTGTCACATTCTCAAGCATGAAGACAAGGGCATGATGTACACCTTTGACATCGTCGATAAACGTACGCTTGTACATTAAGTCTAAATGTCAAGAATCCATTAAACATTAAACGCATTGTACCAGAATCTGATTTTGTTTTTTTCCGATTTTACATTCTTACACGGATTGCACGATTTCTTACAACTATATATAGGGTTAAGAAAATATATTTAATATGTTCCGTACTAATAATTGAATTTGCAGTTTCACTGTGTTATGAAAATCACCACCAACAACATTTTTTCGTTTGCAGTGAACAGCACGACTCCTACTCACACCAAGGCTGGAAACGGCTACCCTTCACAATGTAAACCGTGTGACCCGTTCCCGTTCAACCAAGTGGTGACGAATTGTCCTGGTGGCCCGACTAATGCACCTCCTCCAGTTGGTGCTGGTGGTAGCGGCCCCGGTCAGCCTGACACATCCGGCGCCTCAGGAAACCCAAGCGTAGCTAGTACAAGTGGAACTAGTACAAGTGCTGGGGGTGACCAGAATGCGGTTGGGGGCAAAAGCGGAACTGTGTCAAAGTCCACGAATGCCCCCGTTACTGCGGACCCAAACAAAGGGACTTCCACGACCGGCGGGGTCGAGAAGACCTCAGTTAACAAGTAAGTGCTGAAAACCCCAAATGAGGTCTACATCAGGTTTAAAGGCTATGCGTGGAATTAGGTACTAGCGTGATGACGACAAGCCGTAGAATAATTTAAACGCGATTTTTACAAACTTGGAACTTAAAATATGGATTTAAGTAGTAGTTGGGCCAAAGTCTTGGGAATAACGCAACATGTACAGTAGAGGATATGTACTGTTAAAAGATGTGTACTGTAGAGGAATTTTGCAATTGCGTTAGTGCAGTTCGTTTTAAGTACGCTTGGCACAATAGGTTTCGATACCATCGCAAAGCATTTAGCTAAAACGTAATACCTGAAAAATATGTACTTCTTTCGAATAACACATGATGTAATTTGTAAATGGTTAAGTTTTTCGCATGTTCATTGGCAATTCTGTTCTTGTAAATTACACGAGTTTTTGTTACATTTCAGATGGAGTTTCGTTGTTGCCACAGTAACAGCTCTCATAGCAGGTTTGTTCGCCTAAAAATGCTGTCTCATCATGACCCAAAAACACACATCACAAACATCGACCTTATTATACAAGTTCCTGCACCAGAGTTCAACATTTTTTAGAAGCACTGTTTATTAAAGTTCCAGTAATGCTTTTTTGTTGCCATGGTTTTTTTGAAAATTAATACATCCCATAAACAATGTTGTGTTACTCATGTATATTACTATTCAACTTCACTGTATATTTTTTCCACTTGTATCTTTTGTTTACTGATCATTCTATAAATGTTACATTAAAACATAAAAAAACGTCATTGTCGAGTCACTGGAAGTGCAAAATTGTGTACCAAATTCTTATGCATAGTTTACGAAATTAACTGTTGCAGTGGAGGGTCGAATCTTGCCACAAGCGTAAATGCTCGAACGGGCAACTGTGCTTTAACATTATGCTATTTGCAGGTCTGGCGTACAATATGGTTTGTGCAGCTGACGTAGGGTTGCCAACCGTCCTTTATTTCAAAGGACAATCCTTTATTCCGCTCTATTTGTCCTTGTCCGTTATTGAGATTTGAAAAGAGACTATTTGTCATTTCTTTTAAAATATTTTTTACTTTCTGAACTGAGACTCAAAATAATGACGACAAAATCGCATATTATTGAACAAAATAGTGATGACGACAAAATCGAGCCGTAATCTGTTATGAAAGAAATCTATGTGAGAAAGCATGTCATAGTAGTACCAAACTTTTATGTCATCATCAGATAGAAATATTAATTGAAGTTTGTTTTCGATACGTGATAAAATATCAATCATGTTTTATGTCCTTTTAACCTAACAGAGTTGGCAACCCTAAGCTGACGTTGTAGGTAAATTTGAACACAATACAACTTTCGGCCTCAAATGAGCTTTAAATGAGTCTTTACCATAGCGATCACCTTTAGCCAGCCCTACTGTGACTTAGTTTGTGCAATAAGGAACTTACAACAATTGATAATGGTACGCTTACTAACATAGCCGCATATTTGCAACCACCTGATCTATATTACCAAGTACATTATAGGTATCAGAAAGATTGACGTCATCACCTACAACGGGGAGTCACGCGGTGGCGACCGTAGCAGCAATACAGCGACAAACACAACTCATAAAAGTCACAAGACACGTCCATTCAAAATAACCTTTCACCTGATTTTCTTCATTGTTGTAAAGTTGGTGTCGGGTGAATTAGGGCGAGGTGAGAATAGCAATGCTGAATCATCCTTTTTTGTAGCTTAGGTTACCCAGGGGTCGTATCGAAACCGTCAACAGAAGTATCAACACAACTGTTACATAATGCGTTTTGATGATTTGGCGTTGCAAAACCATGTTATGCACGACACTGATTCACTTTGGGATGTTAAGATAGGTTTACATAGTTTAGACCAAACTCTGCAAGGCAAGCTTTACTAAGAGTAGCAAGCTTTAAACAAGCATATGTGATTACGATTATGCCATTCATGACAACCCGCAGCATGTTACAGACTGTTTGCAACGCATGAGGTCCAAAAGTGTGAAGAAAGGCTATGACAACTTGTAGCAGGGAGAACAAAACACAAACAATGGTTTGACGGAGGTGCCGACGTTATTGATAGTCCTGACTATTCGGGCATTCATACGCGGTAAAAGGTTGGAATATGAAAGGATTGATTATGTTCGCTTCGTTTCATACCTTAAACGCTACTTCGTCACTGTCTCTCCGAAACTCGCACAATGGGACTCGGCCACCTGTCTTGGTTACGCGACCAGTTTCCATGCTCGAATTACAAGGCAGACGCTGGTGTCACTGTGCTAAAGTTGAAGCTTTGCTGTGAGTAACATTCAGGATGCAGAAGTCACAGCTTAACATTTGCCAGTTTAACATTTCGTCCACAGCAGAAAAAGCGTTTGAGGTGAAATACTGCGCAGATTGTTTAATTTAATGTGTCTTAAATCAGTTGCAGCTTTTCTCACTTCAAACATTTTACATTTTGAGCAATGCTAAAAAATGCAGTCGATATCAAATTAAGCTTTTTCTGTGATATTGAAATTGTAATGGAATGCTTGATATATAACCAATAGTATTTTTGACTTTAACGGTTTAAATACATTTAGAGACTTTCAAAACAGACACCGGCATCGTCCTGACAACATGATTCTGGTTGTGTTTTTGGTTAGTTTGTTTATCGGTGAAGCAATAAGCCAGTGTTCTGAAGCAAGCCCTTGTGCCTTTGTTGGTAAGCGACACATCTAAACTGATATTCGTGAATATCGAAGCATCAAAGTGTAAAAGATGGTGTGCTGATTTTAAAGCGCCAACCAGAAGTCACAACGTTATGTGTTATTAATTACCCGCATAAGCACATTTTGATTTACTAATCGGATCTTAATTGGTGATTACCTATAGGCGGAGATGCGTTTGTGGCTCCATCAGAACAAGTGTCGAGCAGTGGAGTGCTGAACTATGACTTGGTGGTCGACATAGCCGACATAACCATTGAGTGGTTAACATTGCACCGACGAGCATGGAATGGACAACTGGGAGGGCCAGTGTTACGGATGAGAAAAGGCGATAGTGTCAACATAAACCTGGTAACATTGTTTTTTCAGCGATGATTTCTGAAACTCTCATATTTGTTTTTAAGGATAAACTCGAAACAAACCTGTGTCCCTGATATTTTCGGTCCAACAAAGTTTGGCTTTTTAGGGAAGTTCAAATGCTCGCAGAGAACAGGTTAACACAAAAAACCGCCTAGAGATTGGAACTTACAAAAGCAGGCAATCTAAATTTAATACCATTATGTACGCGTTTAACGGTACTCTCCTAAACAACGCAAGCTTTTGTACATTTTCGTAACTTAGTTTAATAACAGTTACCACTATAAATGTAACCTGTCACTAGAGTAAACAGAAAAACCAACAAAATTTGCCCACGCGTGTTTTTTTCCTGATATGAAGTCTTCGATGTTCTGGACCAAAAAGACCTAGTTAAAAAAAAACAATTCCTTAAACCCACTTGTCCATAAAAAACACCTTGTTACAGAGAAACGACCTTTCGCTGCCCCACAAAGAAGAAGCTATCAATCAGCAGCGACTTCCCAACAGCACCAACCTACATACTCATGGACTTCACATTTCCAGTCAAGTAAGTAACGTATAATTTAACTTGTGTGTTTTATATTTCAAGCCATTTACTGCAAGAAATATAGTCTGTGTTTGTTCGGTGCATGTACCTTTTTTGTCATTTTTACTTAAATTTGCGTTAGAAAGGAGATTTAATATTGCCGTAGAAACGAAAATTATGAGCAGCACCATTAGAAGTGGGATTTTGTTAAAATAAAAGTTTAATTGTTTCACGAACTAGGCCTGTGAGCGTTTAATAGGTTTTCAGTTTTTTTGTACTCTTCAACCAGTGTAGGACATACAAGGTCATAGACGGTAATTTGAAACGCTCCAGTGGTGGCCGTCGCATACACGACAGAACAAAACAATCAAACGTTGGACCTGGTAAACACGATACCCAAAGACAATTACGACACAAAGTTCAACTATTTTAGGCACAGAACTAAAACGCATTTTGCAATTTTACAAACATATCAACTTGTTATGATTGAACCATTTTAAGCAGTTTGTATCACACCTATCACAGAAAAAAATCATTCTCCAGCTTAATGACCCTAAATCAGGAAACAATTTCTTCACAGCAGAGATTTTTAAAACGTTGAGTTAAGATTTGCATCCATTAATTCTAGGGCAAACTCTGGCAACATGTTTGAATTGCAGGAGCCACAAGACAATGTGTTTGTATATCTATCACCCGGCGAAACTTACAACTACCAGTATCGAATCGACGCTGAAAATGAGCCAGGAACTTTGTGGTACCATCCACATCTGCACGGGTCAACTCTCTTTCAAGTTAGCGCTGTTTGTGTGTGTTAAATAGCATTGACATAAAAAACACAAGGCTGTGAAGTAAGGTTGCTGAGTTAGCTCACTTGTGGTTTTATAACTTCCGGAGCGTGCTGGGTTTTTATAGAACTACGATGTATGAATCGGAAATCTTGTACCGCAAGAAATTTATGCGACTCTAAATGTTCACTTTCGCTGAGTTTTGTTTGGTTCACTTTAAGACTTACGTCAATAAAGAGAAATGCTGTGACACAAACTTCAGAAATAACAAGCTTTTACAAATCTGTCTAATCTCGACTTACTTTTGACAAGGTGCACAGTGGAATGGCGGGAATGATCATAGTGGAAGACCCAGCAGATTCATCAACTCCGGATCATCTACAAGCTGTGTCGTGCCCGAACAATTGCGACAAAGAAGTGCGCCTGCTTTTCCAGCCAGTCCTTCAATACAGTCAGCGGGGACCCAGAGCGTTTGCCACCATTCAACAAGATATAGAAGACAGTTTAATGTTCCGGTATAAGTCATTATAAGTCACAGACAAGTCACTTTCTTAGGCAAACGCGTATGTAGACCACCGACGTCTAACCCTACAGCCAAAATGAGATTGTCCTCACAGTGTAAATGATAGTAAAACCAGATTCATAAAATGGCACACAAACTGTATAGAAACCTAATAATTAACCGCTGTTAGAATACAAACAAATTAACTATAAAAAATGTGCCTGTAGGTGTGTTTTATAAACTGCACGACTTTTCAAATCCATGTTAAAAAAATTCGTAACTGTAATGAGTTTAAATCAAAAATACCCTTTTCAGACACAACACTGACATGCTGACAGCCGGCGGAAATTTAGAAGATTGGCTGACAGCTAATGTTAATCACTTCACAACCAATGGTCAGCTGTGGCCGGTCCTTACCGTGCCAGCTGGGGAGATAAGAAGATTTCGGTAATTTTTTTTTCATTTTGCATAACTTGTGTGCAAACGCTATAACTCATCAAACTATTTATGTATTCCAAAAAGTTGTGGAAAGTCTGGAAATCGATTGGCATAAAGGGCATTGCTCTTTCTTCATTTTTCCCTATGCTTAAACCTGCCCTTAAAACACTAAATTGAGCCACCCTGGTATCATGGCAACCAACAGTTTCGGACTTGCTTTGGCTTTGTACAACTAACTGAAAATACGTGTAACACAAACAAGATAGCCAAGTTGGTTAGCACAACCGCCTTATGCTCAAAAGATTGTAGGTTGTATTCCTGTCTCAGTCACTTGTGTTACCTGAGCAAGAAACTAAAGCGGCCAATTTAGTGGGCCCGATAGGTTGACCCAAACTGAAGTCACCAACTTCCAAAATTTAAACAAATACAAAATGATAAACGGAACTGCAATGAAGCAGGTAGCTCGCCGGCGGACTCATTGTGAACATACCGTTGTTCCCCTCTTAGGATAAAAATGAAATAAACAAAGAAACACATTTTAGCATGGTGAATGCTGGCGGCGGCGCTCTGCTCGAGTTGCACATAACAGACAACAACGACCAGCCGACCACAGCATGTACAGTGAAGCAAATAGCATTGGACGGTGTTTACTTTGATGCGGCGGTCGAACTTGGTGCTACCGGAAAAACTTTCATTGTGCCGTCGGGCAAAGCTGATTGGCTGGTGGTATGCAACACACCGGGGACGTACCACGTGAGTTTCAATGTTTTGTGGCAGATTTCACGAGATAATAAATCGCCATGTTAACCACAAGCAAGTTTCTGACCGTTAGAATATACGCTATGACACCCCATCAGTTCCTGTGGAGCGCAAAAATGCGACAGTAATAAAATAGACGAAGAAAAACACTGCAAAATCAATTAATACAACAAAAGTGTCACAAAGTCGCTTTTAGAACTGAAACGTCGCACTGATATTGTTTATGTCGCATTTTATTGCAAAATATATATTTCTCGTGCCATATCGACTAATCCTGTGTGACTGTTTTCTTACGTTTTGAGCTATTTGTTTATTAGTACAGTGATCGTTGGTACCCACGGATGTTGTTGGAGGTTTCGATTTTGCCAACATCAGAACATTCTTAGTCCATTGAAAAAAATCACTTTTCCGGACAAAAAATTTGTCGCCGAATTATATGATTATGTCACTTTATACCCGAACAATGAAAGACATTAAAATTCCAAAAAAATTATCTCTTTTTAGTTGAGATCAACTCCCGATGACGCTGACGAAATGTCAACTGGAAACATCGAGAATTACAACGCTCGACTTCTAACACTCACAATAACAGGATCGACCACAACGACAACCAGCATTCCGAATAACCTTCCAACCAGAGCCTCCTTTAACGACGATTTCTCGAATTTGACGGACGCGGAGGTCTTCGGACGTTTTGTGATTGAGGCCAGTCCAGGAACAAGATTGAACAGGGAAAGATTTTCTTCCAACACCGATTACAGGTAAGAGCTTTGCCTAAAGCAGGATGCCATAAACTTTTTTCTTGCTACTTCTGTTTTGGTAAGAA
Organism: Phallusia fumigata; assembly: GCA_008931825.1. Classification (NCBI taxonomy): domain Eukaryota; kingdom Metazoa; phylum Chordata; class Ascidiacea; order Phlebobranchia; family Ascidiidae; genus Phallusia; species Phallusia fumigata. The sequence goes on along the minus strand of QXVZ01025310.1, from coordinate 3,790 downwards.
GTTTTTCGTGATCCCTTTGAATTTAGGCGCCGGCGTCTGCAACATCTTCTTGTCAGAAAATTAACTTACTTTTGTATTTATGGTGTCACAAAGTAACAACAGTGCTATAAAGCTGAGATGCAATTTCTTGTTAAGCATACGTTTCAAATTTTTAAGTTTTTCGCAACCTCCACATCAATTGCGATCAAAGAGAATTGGGACTCGCAAACCATTGCTTCAGGGACGCTAATCTAATCGATATGTTACGTAAAGACATACAACCAAAATTATGAAAGAGGTTAAACGTTTTTGCGAAAGTTTTTTGGGAACGAAGACCCTACGAGTTCAAGATTTTTCAAAACCCTAAACTAGTAACTTATTGTGTTCGCAGTTGTAACAGCATACATCTGTAAGATTGATTACGACCATTGTTGTTTTATAGGTTTAAGATGGAGGCAAACACAGTTCAGGAACTGTACTTCGTTAACAGTGACTCGCAGGACGGCCATCCAATACACATGCACATCAACCATTTTCAGGTAAACTTTAATTCAGTGAACCAATTGTTGATTACGAATGAAATTTTCGCAGACTCATGGTTTAGACGACGGTAACCTTTTAAAAGTCTATGCCGTGTTTTGGGCAGTTATTAAATATTCAAAATATGAATATAAAACAAGCAAACGTGGTCAATAGTACAGAACATATTCTGGATATTTTAACAATTTTGCGCAGGTCATAAGTTACAACCCTTACACCGGACCGATCGCAGTAAATCAAGGGCGAAACTATGTCTTCTTCGACCAATCTGGGGAACGCTGTTTTCGACAACACTCGACATATAATGGTCAGCAATTGTTCCTTTACCTACTTATAATAACAATGATATCAGCTATGAAATATATTCAAACACCTATCAAATTCTGGGATTTGCCTTGTAACGTTCAGCCCCGATGTCATTCCGCTACAACCTACATTTTCAAGCATAGGCCTTGCTAAATGCTTAAAATGCCGCTTCTGAAATGTAATTTACGCCTTTGTCAGGCCTGGCGTACCGCAAATATATAACAAAAACTAAAACTTATCGAATAATAGCATTACAACCTCCTCAAAATTGCCGTTTTGCGAGTCTCGAAACAAGTTTCGGCTGCTTATCCGGAGATATTCATACATTAAACAGAAAATGCCGCTGCCAATCTACCAAACAACCCACTGGAGTTTTTAGGACACGACCAACGCTGGGCAGCAGGTGGAGCTGGGACCAGAGGATACGCAACAGCAAAACAGTTTCACGATGTCTTGCTTGTGCCTCCACTAGCCAACATCACTGTAAGTTCAATTGGTACTGTGCCATCTTAAAGAAAAAGTACCTTGTGAGTAAAGTGACCGGCTGCTTTATTTCTATTAAAATCAAACCTATTTTGCCAAATGTGAAAATTGTTTTGAATACGGGCAAAACGTCAATGATAAAACTAAACAACATTTTTTCTTGGGATATTTGGTGTCCACTGTACTTCCGACGAAGTCTTATACTTCTTTAAATATTGGAAGCAATCTAAAAAACCCAAATATTGCAAACCATCGTTTTGAACACTCATTGCATAAAAAACAAGAGCAACCGTGTTTTAGGCCTAGCAAATGAAGACACGCTTGTGCCCAAAACCAAATTTAGACAAAAACAAAACTTAATCCCATATTGTTAAAACGTTTACATTTTTAGATCAAACGCATTTCTTCATACCTCAGTTTCCGTCTATTTTTGCAGACCCGATTCAGGACTCACACATACACAGGGGAAGTTGTAATTCACTGCCATTTACTTAACCATGAAGATTCAGGCATGATGATGACAATGGAGATAGTGGCCCCAGGTATGGTTTCTACGGTGCCGGTGACCCAACTTATTGCAGTCAGACGTATGTACAACTATACAGAGGCTCTGCAGTAACGACGTGTCTATAAAAATGGGTAGAGAAAAGAAAAGACGTCTAACTTTTCTTACTTGCAACAACGTAAACCAGTTCAAGTATGTTAAGAATTCACAATTGAAAACAAGCCAAATCCCCGACTTAAGAAATTGCGATATATTGTGTACAGCTGACACCTAATAACTTATCGTGCAGGTGCTGATCTGACAGCTAACACTATGTCCGGTAATGCTTATCCTGGCCAGTGTGCTGAGTGCGATCCGTTTCCGTTTAACAATGTCACATGCGGGACGACCGACACCTCTACCACCACCACGACAACAACAACCAGCGGGTCTGTCACTGCCACTTTAACAGGTACGACTACTACTGGAAATCGTTCGGCGGTCTGCTATCCGCCAGGGTGAGTAAGAGATCTACTTCGAAAGGGCAAAATATTTCGTTAGAAGTGTCGAGGCGGGAAAACTTTTCGGGATTAAAGCATGAAAATGGTAAAATTTGACAGGCGGATTATAAGTTTCGTAAGTTTCGTAGTAATGCTAACCAAAGGAAATTAGAAAAAGAAAACCCCAACTAGCTGCATATGTAAAAAAAAGGATTTACTCTTAAAAAGTTTTTGCTGTGGTAACCTTTGCACGGTTTGAGGCGATAAGTGTACAAGCAACATTAGAGCAGCAATAGTGAAGTTAATTGTATTATTTAGAATTTTCGACTTCATTTGAAAGACAAAGTTTTTTCTTGCTTTGCTTTTAGGTGGACTCTTGTTCTTTGCCTTGCTGTTGTCCTGGTTTTCTGACATCCTTTTGTGATGAAAACAACGACGATGTACGCTGTGTTTTCTGACATGTAGAGATTTTTTTAACAAATACAATTTATTTTTATCGAATTTTTTAGATTTTCTCACAACGTTTTTTTCAGCTTGCGGGTAAAACCTGTTCGTGACGCGTTTTTATTCGCCGAATACAGGGTTGAATTGCAAAGTATTGTCTTGGTTTTAAACGAAGTCAAGGTATAAAGCTTGTTAGCCGAAACATATTCAGTGGCAATAGTAAATAAATTAGTATTTGTCTGAACCCTAATCGGAGCACCACCGCAAAGACATTTCAATAGTGTCAGTGGCTATTTCAATACATCATCAATCTTGTTGCATATTAAAAATGTTTTAAAACCATTTAAAAAAGGACATTAATTCTCTGAAAATTATCTACACATTTACAACAGACTTTAGAAATTAACACTGGAATGGGTAAACTGGACATGAAAAACAAACACAAAAGGTGTCAGTCCAACCACTGAGGTCGGTCGTAGCCGAAATGATCAAAGTCCGCTTGATATTTTAAGTAAAGTTGTATTGCAGCGGTTTTCGGTATTGACTGGAAAACAACACGTCGACTACCAACACCCACCGAAAGTGAAAGCAACCTTTTTTAAAATGTTTTTTTGCACATAAACGCCCTTCGCTTCAGTTAGCTTTGATGTGTAGATCACATGTTTTGTAATAGTTTGTCTCAGGGTCCAGCTAAGATTTTACACGTCCAGTCATTTCCAGCGAATTCGCAGACACTCAAAAGGTCTGAAGAAATTGAAACAAACGAGGTATGAATAGCAAAACGTGAAGCTGAGCTTCTAAGTGCCCGTTGTAAAGCTGTAACTTACGATTTGCTCAAGAAAATAAAACCGACATGAATGATCTGCCCAATGGCAGAACCTTAACGTTACTTTGCATGTAAACTGCACCTGCATGGTTGTATGGTTGCCAACTCTGCTAAGTAAAGGACATAAAAATAAAAACCTGACTAATATTCTTTTGTGTTTCGAAACCATGCTTTTGATCCGATAATGAAATGAAATAATGGCACTATTAAAAGTTTTCTCACATGTAT
>QXVZ01025307.1:0-14432 GCA_008931825.1 Phallusia fumigata | reverse complement strand
AAACATGTAACTTTCAGATGGTGATTTAAGGCAACCAACTGTGAACTCCATTAGTTTTATTAATTCTCCTTGGGTTGTACAATCAGAACAAAGCTCATTAACAACAGATGTCTCAGTTGGAAACTTTTTAGAACATTTTTTGATCATATATCCAGCCAAAAATTCAATAATGTTATTTTCATTTTCATAAATTTTTCCTATTTGTTCTCCCTCTTTAGTGGGTGCTGGCTTCACAATTTCTTCCAACACGTCTAACAAGCGTTTTGATGCTGCGCATGAATCAATTTCGCAGGCAAACAAAGTTGTAGCATTAAAATAGAGTTTTGGGTACTGGGCTATTACATACTCTGGATTACCGTGTTTTTGGTAATAGCTGCAAATAGATTTGACAGTCTTTTCTCCTTCTCTTGAAAACCCAAACGCATCGTTCAGCCCAGCCAAATCTGTTTCGAAATAGCACTCGTCTGCAGCAGCGTCCGTAGCAGGTGAGTCTTCACAGCCCTCACTTTCTTCCCACCCACAAATTAACTCTTTCAAAACATTTTGAGGCAGAAACGACAGATTAAAAGCATAATCCATACTACAGCAATCGTACGTCCTCAGCAAACAAAATTTTTAGCGCATCAAAAAGCTAACAAACTACCTTCTTTACTCAAGCGATTGCAGCCGCCAACAAGTTTGACTAGGTTCAATGAAGCATGACGGGAACAATGAACCTGTTTAAGTTGACCTTCTATGTTTAGTATTCTATGGTAAAACAATATGTGTTTCCCACTTTTTTAACAAAACTGGCTGAACTGTTTGTTGTATGTTTACCTAATTTTATGACCACTAAATAATATTAAACAATATTTACCTGTCGAAACAAATCGTAACCAAGAACACAAATAATATTGATTCCCTTTAATTTCAAACTGAAAATATTTCCATAAGTCTTTGCCAATTGTTTGGCACCTGAAATTAAATTGTCAGTCAGGTTAAAATTGAGAAAAATTAAAAACTGATTGACTTTACCCACAAAACATACTTCTCGTTACATCTCCAGATATGTAGTAAAAACTTCCAATAAATGGAAATCCCAAAGGACCGGGAGGAAAGTTCTTCGGCCTCCACATGCTAATAATTCCATGATACAGCAGCCAAAAAATCACCAAACACAAGCAAGTAAAACCTATCATCTGCCAGTGGATTATAAGGTTATTACTAAATCTGTTTTTCGAATGTTTAAACCAAGGGCATCAAATCCAAAGTAAGTGGCATATGGTAACTTTCAGAGCGGCACACCTGGTAAGACTGTGTAACAGTCAAAATTAGTATATTAGATTCATGACCACTTGGACGGGATTACTTAAAACTTTCCACATAAAATTTAAAAAATTTATTTCTGCAGATTATGTGTATGACTTCCTGTAACTCAATTTGCATTGGCCTCTTATGTATGTCTTAATCATACAAAAAACAAGGTTGTTTACACAATAATCTTATTTTGTATTCGTAAAATTTGCTTTTTCTTTTTCCTGATGGTCAATTTTTAAAGAAACGTTATTTAAAAACAATTCTTTAGTTAGTTTGACCATTTGCCTATCTATTGTTCCAAGCCTTTGAACAGGGAGTCTGCAACCTTTCCCAAGCTGCAGGCCAAAACCAAAACCAGAAACGTCTCAGTGGACCGTATGAATTTTCCACTACTTATTTCATTTAGCTTTGTTCTCACTCATTTAAGTACAATTTCTCATAAGGTAGTTTGCCATTTTCTCAAGTAGAGAACTTGTAAATGGTATAGAGATTGAATAATTTGCTTGGTGCAATCTGCAGTTTGCTAACCTCTCATTTAGAAACCACACACACTTCTCTAATTACCTTTTTTCTGTTTTACAGGCCCCTAAATCCATATACATAACTCATGTAGCACCACCTGGTTCAAGAGGCAGGACCCATACGGTCAAAAGTTTCCAGGTTGATTGGTAAGAAATTCATGTATTACACATTTTTGGAAATAATATTGTTGTAAACAAAATTTCTTTCCACAAGGTGTTTAGAAAAGAGTTTACTACTACCGAACAACTAGTCTGTAAATATCTACTAGTCTGTAAATTATCTTCAAGAATAAACGGTTTACAACCTGGTAAGACCATAAGATTCATGCTCACATTTGACTTTTTCGGGTTTGGAAAATAGGAGTAAAAAAGCTACACGGTTACTAATTTTCTTTTCTGTGAGTTGGTAACCTACTTCACTGCTACCAGACTGAATACGTGACAAAGCGATGGCCGATGAGACTTCCTTGAACGTTTCTGTTGAAGGGAAATTGCAAAAATTCTAACAAAGTCGTGACTGGCCACGCGCCAAGAAACCCTGTTCGCATACATCTACCTTTAATCTGGCATTGAAGTCCAAACCCCAGGTATTTTTTCGCTTGGGAAGCGTGACAAATTAATAATGTATGTATATTACGCATTGTTGGCCTGCGGAAAAGTCACTTCACAAATAACGCCAAACAGGGAAAGCCCCTTTTTAAATAGGGTACCCTTTGTCGAATCATAGATACTACTATGGTCGGATCAATGATCTATCAAAGGGATTCCCGTCTTTATGTCAGTCGTGATGCAATTGGTGGATCGAGGTTTACCCCGCTAGAGCACCTAAAAATAGGCCTACCAAATTTTCATCATCAAAAAAGAGGACATATTGCAAATGAGGTTCATGAACAGCTACCTAAAGATCCTACCTAAAGACTGCTCTATGGCAGGGCTTCCCTAACTTTTTAGTCTGCGACACCTAACTTTTTAAAGTTTCCGCGACCTCCCACGTTTTAATGCGATAATCAGTTTCGAACCCCGCCCAACTGCACAATTTAATGACTAGAATCTGGCGCAAGCATAATAAAACCGCGAAAGTGACGAAACAAACGAAAAAATATCCGGCTGCGTCACCAGCATGAGGCGTTCATCTTTCGTTGTCTGTTTTTATTGCGTATTNATTACTTAAAACTTTCCACATAAAATTTAAAAAATTTATTTCTGCAGATTATGTGTATGACTTCCTGTAACTCAATTTGCATTGGCCTCTTATGTATGTCTTAATCATACAAAAAACAAGGTTGTTTACACAATAATCTTATTTTGTATTCGTAAAATTTGCTTTTTCTTTTTCCTGATGGTCAATTTTTAAAGAAACGTTATTTAAAAACAATTCTTTAGTTAGTTTGACCATTTGCCTATCTATTGTTCCAAGCCTTTGAACAGGGAGTCTGCAACCTTTCCCAAGCTGCAGGCCAAAACCAAAACCAGAAACGTCTCAGTGGACCGTATGAATTTTCCACTACTTATTTCATTTAGCTTTGTTCTCACTCATTTAAGTACAATTTCTCATAAGGTAGTTTGCCATTTTCTCAAGTAGAGAACTTGTAAATGGTATAGAGATTGAATAATTTGCTTGGTGCAATCTGCAGTTTGCTAACCTCTCATTTAGAAACCACACACACTTCTCTAATTACCTTTTTTCTGTTTTACAGGCCCCTAAATCCATATACATAACTCATGTAGCACCACCTGGTTCAAGAGGCAGGACCCATACGGTCAAAAGTTTCCAGGTTGATTGGTAAGAAATTCATGTATTACACATTTTTGGAAATAATATTGTTGTAAACAAAATTTCTTTCCACAAGGTGTTTAGAAAAGAGTTTACTACTACCGAACAACTAGTCTGTAAATATCTACTAGTCTGTAAATTATCTTCAAGAATAAACGGTTTACAACCTGGTAAGACCATAAGATTCATGCTCACATTTGACTTTTTCGGGTTTGGAAAATAGGAGTAAAAAAGCTACACGGTTACTAATTTTCTTTTCTGTGAGTTGGTAACCTACTTCACTGCTACCAGACTGAATACGTGACAAAGCGATGGCCGATGAGACTTCCTTGAACGTTTCTGTTGAAGGGAAATTGCAAAAATTCTAACAAAGTCGTGACTGGCCACGCGCCAAGAAACCCTGTTCGCATACATCTACCTTTAATCTGGCATTGAAGTCCAAACCCCAGGTATTTTTTCGCTTGGGAAGCGTGACAAATTAATAATGTATGTATATTACGCATTGTTGGCCTGCGGAAAAGTCACTTCACAAATAACGCCAAACAGGGAAAGCCCCTTTTTAAATAGGGTACCCTTTGTCGAATCATAGATACTACTATGGTCGGATCAATGATCTATCAAAGGGATTCCCGTCTTTATGTCAGTCGTGATGCAATTGGTGGATCGAGGTTTACCCCGCTAGAGCACCTAAAAATAGGCCTACCAAATTTTCATCATCAAAAAAGAGGACATATTGCAAATGAGGTTCATGAACAGCTACCTAAAGATCCTACCTAAAGACTGCTCTATGGCAGGGCTTCCCTAACTTTTTAGTCTGCGACACCTAACTTTTTAAAGTTTCCGCGACCTCCCACGTTTTAATGCGATAATCAGTTTCGAACCCCGCCCAACTGCACAATTTAATGACTAGAATCTGGCGCAAGCATAATAAAACCGCGAAAGTGACGAAACAAACGAAAAAATATCCGGCTGCGTCACCAGCATGAGGCGTTCATCTTTCGTTGTCTGTTTTTATTGCGTATTTTTTATTGGCAGTTAAACTTTGAATTTGTGTATTTGTTTTGATATTTCGTCCCGAAAAACTCGTAGCGCAAGAACTTGTTTAAATTGACGCGTTTAGTAAAACGTTTGACAAAGAACAAAGAAACTTTCGGTTCATGAACTTCTGAAAACTGTACTCAACTCCCACCTGTGTGTACTAACGAGATTAGAAAAAAAAATGAAGTAAATTGTGAAGAAGTTGTACATATGCGAGGTATATCGCTTAAATATTTTGAATTTACGCACTATGCGTCAAAAGAATTCTTTTCGGTATTTAAAAAAAATGTTTATGGAGGAAAAGGAAAACATCTTGTAATGACCCTATAACACCGGATGCGCGATCGTCGTCGGCACTTGCGACTCGCCACTTGAGAGCACGCAGTTTCCGTTTTAAAACGTTAGTTAAACACGGGTTTTGTAACGTTTTGAAAGGTTTGTTTATGTGGTGGTTGGGTTGGACATCGTTGGGTCTTGTACGTCACCACAATTAACAAAACGNATGCGCGATCGTCGTCGGCACTCGCGACTTGAAAGCACGTAGTTTCTGTTTTAAAAGTAACGTTAGCTAAACACGGGTTTTGTAGTCTTGTACGTCACCACAATTAACAAAACGTATTCGATTTAACTCCACCTGGCTATACTCGTTACCATGGTTAGACTTGTATTCACTGATGTGCACCGAACAACGGTACTCCGAGTTCATCCGCATGATACGTTTGAATGACTAATACCCACCAATATTGCACACCCATACGTTTGCATATCAGTAAGCATTCACTTACGTCCGAGCTTTGAACTGTTGCGTTACAAATCAAATTTTAAACGAAAATGCAATCCAATTTTATGCAACCACTTGGTCAGACTGCAGTGACAGCACAGGTGTGCAAATGTGGTTAAGGTCGGTCAAGGTGTGAGTGAGTTCTTCAAGATCTGGCCGTCCAAGTCGGTTAAATATTCAATCAGTATATGCTATTATAATGTGCTAATATTCTTGACTGCTGTGTTGGGAACATCGGAGGTGAATCTCCGGGATTCCAAATCACGCGTTGATTCCGTTTATTACATCGTTGGTTTATTTAGATTTCAGTATTTAATTCAATTTAACAGTTTACTCAAACAGAAGGTTCTTTTTCAAATAGAAGGTTATGAAAAACAATAACAGTCATTAGTAATTTTACACAAGAAGGCTAACAACATAAAAACTGATTGCCAACCCCTATTCTGGATCATATCTAATTAACCCGTTTATATTTTAACTTAAAGGTTTATTGCTTAGCTAATTCTGCTGTACATACTGAACAAAACCTAGGCTTCCCTAGGCTTCTAATTTACTGACTCTAATTAACGTACTTGATTATATACGCGCACTCTGCTAATTACGCTTGCTAGAGGCGGCTAGTCTTGAATAATGGCGAGTAAATATAGTTTATACATAAACTTCTTGAATACATACGCTGAACGTATCGCTGCTTGATTTGTTTTACTTCGGCTGCTCTCGTTATTTAACTATTTACAATTTTCTGACTTAGACTGTCGCAGTCTGGCTTTCTTGTTACTTCTCCCGTCCTAAGTGTCGCAGCCTAGCTTCCTTATTTTTCGTCTGTCTTCAGTGTCGCAGCCTAGCTTCCTTATTTTTCGTCTGTCTTCGGTGTCGCAGCCTAGCTTCCTTATTTTTCGTCTGTCTTCGGTGTCGCAGCCTAGCTTCCTTATATTTTCGTCTGTCTTCGGTGTCGCAGCCTAGCTTCCTTATATTTTCGTCTGTCTTCGGTGTCGCAGCCTAGCTTCCTTATATTTTTGTCTGTCTTCGGTGTCGCAGCCTACCTTCCTTATATTTTTGTCTGTCTTCGGTGTCTTGCTGTTGCCTAGTCAGAGTTTTTAGCGCGAATACCTTTTAAGCGGTTTATATAGTATGGGACGGGAGGGCGCCGCGCTGCATACGGCGCTCTGATTGGTCAGGTTCACGGTTTGCTCCGTGTTGTGCAATAATATGGTCTCTTTCTCGATCTTTCTAGAATAGGCGGAGGGCAGGCGACCCTCTGATTGGTCAGGTTCACGGTTTGCTCCGTGTTGTGCAATAATATGGCTAATTTTCTCGTTCTTTCTGGGCTGTTCGGAGGGCAGGCGGCCCTCTGATTGGCCAGGTTTAAAGCTTGCATCGTGTTGTGCAATAATGTGGCTATTTTTCTCGTTCTTTCTAGAATACTCAGGCGACCTACTTTATTGGCGGCGCCTGTCGCGGTCTTTTTGTGGTCGATTTGGTCTGATTTGCTTGCCGCTAGACGGCGCTCGGCGCTGTTGCCGCTACAAGACAACAGACGGACAAATTAATTGCAACATATTTTACCTGTTTGGTGGAAAAACAATGTTTTGTGTTTACAGTATACTGTAAACCTAGCCTAAAAAGTTAAGCAAAGATAAAATTAAACCAGATGTTTGATTAATTTAAAAATTTACAAACGAACTTAACGAGTCATTGCAAGGTCTTTTGCAGTTTCTAATAAAATCAGCAGCCGGAATGGAAGAAAAAATTGTGCAAGACACCGACTGCTCATCGCAATTTTTTGGAGAGTGGCAAGTTTTATTAGACTTCGGGCATTTAACAAAACCGAACAACGTAACTTTCTTAACCTTAGACCAAAAGTTTCGTCACGGGATTCATACCCATCTTAAAGGCGCTCTTATGGCACAACTTACAAACCCCATCTGGGAAGACCGACGCCCTTATATTAGGTTGCGCCGTGATAAGCATTTCTCAGAAGGACAATTCACAAGCAATTTAGACCCGACATTTCTACAATATGTCAAAATTTGCTGGACCATCGGTTAAGTAAATTTAAAAGTGGTTAAATCGAACTGGTTTGCAAGGCAAACAGACAAATAACAAACAGCAACATAAAATTACTTTTTCCGCAAGTGTTTTGCACACACATATTGTCCAAATAACTGAAACTTTGACAGCTAAAGGTTTGCAGTGATAAGAAATCAATGTTTTGTGAAAATAGTTTTAAACCAATTAGTTTAGTGTATGGTGTATGACAGTGTTCAACAGAGGCAACAGAGCTTCGATAAACATCCCAATTGTCGGCCAATAAATCTCCTTGACCTGAGTGATGTGTACTGCATATGTAATGGCAACATGCAAAAAAAATGCACAAACTGATTGGCAATCAAAACCGGCTGTTCATTACTATCTCATAGGGTTTAGGTTGTAAAGTGAAACCAGGAACATACTCCTCATCCAGTCTTACCACATCAGGTGGTGGTTGAAGTTTGAAATGTTGTAACATTGCCACAAAGAAAAGAAACAATTCCTGTTTGGCAATATTCATTCCCAAACAAATTCGTAAGCCTGGAAAGTTTTTTTTACTGAGATTGTTGTGTCAACATACAAACAAACATGCAATAACTTGCCCAAATAAGTTTCTTACCTCCACCAAAAGGCATAAATGCAGGTCTAGTACCAACTTTTCCATCTGGATCAAGAAAGTTTTCAGGGTTAAATTCATGAGGATGTTTCCAGTGTTCACAGGAATTGTGAATAGAGTCATATACTGGGATAATGTAGGTTGATTTTGGAATGTCATATTCACCGAGTTTTGTGTCCTTATTCGCCACATGTACAAGACCTGAAAAGACAAACTTGGTCCACAAGAAAATTGGGATAAAAGAGGTTTAGTGAGTATTGCACAAAAGTGTCATAGGGGCATTTCAAGGGCGCAAAAGGTCCTTTAAACCACCATATCCATTGCAACTTAATTCACCTATGGGTGCTATGTTGGCTTTTCTTTGTACTTCCAGAATTGTGGCTTCAGTGTATGGCATTTTCAATCTGTCCTCATACTTTGGCAAGTTGTCAAACCCCAGTACTTCGTCAATTTCAACTTGAACCTTTTCTGGCAGAAAAAAGACAATAAAATTTAGCAAAATAAAAGGCATTAAGACTATACTACAACCTGAGTAAAAACATTACAATAACAAAATGACATGAAATACAAGCAATACAACAAAACTTTTATGTGTCATTTTTGTAAAACTAAAAATTATGAAATAAATGGTCAAATTAGCTAATTTGCCGTAATCTCTGAGTATCATAATTTATAATTTTCTGAGTTTTCCAAAATATGTGCCCTTTTTTCTGTGGAGAATTAAGTTATACATAAAATTCAGTCAATTTTACATCCTGGTCTGTGGTCGTCTGCCTCTCTGTGCTTTTGGTATTGTGCAAAGTTAACAGAGTCTACACTGTTACCAGAAGTAAACACTACACATCTTGAGAGCTGAAAATTAAACTACCAGTCGAAACATTTTCAAAATAATTGACAAATGGTGTCATTTTAAACCTTAATTTAAATAAAGGATGGTTGGCAACCCTAAACTATAGGGTAAATAATATTCACCATATTTTAAATTATTTGTTAAAAAACAAACCTTGGATTTCTGGATTGTTAACCATGTAAAGTACTGCCCATTTTAAAGTAGTTGATGTTGTTTCTGTTCCAGCTTGAAAGAAATCCAATATGGTCATCTTTAAGTCTATAAATTGAGTTAAATTAGGTCATTTACTCAGTTTTGTTACTGCTCAGCATAATTTGTTTATGTACTGACATGATTCTGTAAAAAAGCTGGAGCATGAGATTTTCATCAAATAGTAATCAATAAAATCTCTGGGATTTTTAGGATCCAAAGTAGTTTTGTGGTATGTAATTTCACTGTCCATAAACTCTTCAATGTCCCTGACACCAATTAACATGTTGTTACACAATTCCAGGAATGAATAAATTTGTTTTTTTAAAAACAAATGTTACATAAAGAACTTGCTAAAGCGATGGTTACCTGCAGGCTTTCTGTATCTCCCTTGCAGTATGTGGCAACCATACTTTATACAAATGTGGAATAAATGACACCAAAAGGAAGCTGGGAGTATTTATTCTGCTCATCAATTCAAAAAACTTAAGATTTTTTCCAAGAAGATATTTAAACTTCTCATCTTTGTATGAGTATCTGCATTTTATCAATGATTATTAATATACAGGGATGTTCAAAGTAGAATCAAAAATCCTAAGGATTCCAAACCCTGAAGAATCAGATTCATAATTTATCAGTAGTAAGAACCAATATTTTTGTTTATCCACAACAGGCATTTTTGATGGCACCAGGGCAAAAAATAGTAATGGTCTTGCCGGATTAGGACTTTTACGACCTTTCCACAAGATTGCTAGCATGCCTGACATTGTTTAAACAGCAAAAGAAAAATTATCCCTAGTAACAGAAGAGCTAAGTAAGGCATGGGTTTGCTAGATTCTAACATACATTTAAAAACCAGTCCCTTGTTATTTACAGTTATGTTTGTAATTCTGCCAAAAAATATAACTTTAAAACTACTAATAAAAACAACTTCCAATACATAGTATTCTTCACAATTAAAATTCCCGCCACTGACCTGCTTCCAAACGTAAAGTATGCCAGCACATTAAGCACTGCATAATCAAACACTGCACATGGATTCATTGTGGCTTTGCCCTTATTCACACAAGCCTTTAATTCCTCAACTAAATAGGGCAGTTCATCAACGATAGTTTTATCAAAGCTGTAGTGATTTAAGCCCATGTTTCTTAGAACAGTATAAAACAGCTTGCGATGAGCCAACAGTTGTGGACCATACTGTGATGTTACAATGCCTAAACAATTTGATCTTGTCAAACTCGACCATTGTAATAATAGTTTAATAGGTCCCTTGTGTAGAATGAGACGTTGTATAATCAAGATAAAGGCATTATTTATTAGAGAATTTTAACTGTTATTTTTAATACTCCAATGATAAGATAACACATGTTGTACCACTTTTAGGCCAGCAATTTAAAAAAAGTTTCCATATATCGACATAGGTTTAATACCTTCATGTTTTTCTCCACGTGTTATAGTTTGTGGCAACATGTACGGCCTTCCCGAAAAATGTTTGGGACGATCGATCATCACCTGAAAAATCGAAGTCTGAAATCACTTCATTACTTGTAAGAGTGTATGTAAACATGTATTGTACCTCTTTAATCAAGTCATGTCCATAAATACAAACCACATTAACTCCCTTTAGTTTTAGACCAAATATTTTTCCATATTTCTTGGCCAATGTTTTAGCATCTAAATTAGTGTTTTTGGTGATAATTGGTTGTAATAAGATTAAAGACGATCACAAACCACCTACTGCGTGTGTAATCTCCAGAAAAGTGGTAAAAGCTTCCAAAAAATGGTAGCCCCAATGGACCAGGAGGAAAATTGTAAGGTTTCCACATGCTAATAACTGCATGATACAGCAACCAAAAAATTACTAAACACATGCAAATATAAACTATCATTTCTTTGTCTAACAGTTTCTGCAAAAGAAAATACGTATAAAATACATAATACTTCAACGCTATAACCAACTTTGGAAATTAATTGCTAGCTAACTGAAAACTGTAATAACTCACATGATTTTATAAAATCCTTCCAGCCCGGAAATCGTGACCGACCGATGGTTTGTTTATTAACTGGTGCCGTGACGCATCACAAAAGGGTAAATCCCTGAACAAATATTCTTGAGATATTATTTTACCCAATTCTCTATGGTTTGCAGACAGAAAGACACTTTTGTGATACAACCAGTATGCAGATTTGAAGTTTTATTCTTCCCTCTTGTTCTGCGTACCGGCGTACCGTGAGCATCATAATCTCAAGGTCGAATAACAAATATCACAAGCCTTACGAAACATTACTTTGCCAAAGCACATTCCCACGATACAAATGCGTTGACTGAGCAACCGTAAACTTTAATCAAGTGAAAGCAAGGAAGTTTTAAACAGCGTTTTGGGCAGACCACATTTGCCCCATGGAAACTAACTTAAATATTAATATTAATTCACAAGGTTTTTACCCTTTATGATATTACTGGGTTAACCTTTGTTTTCTGACGGTTTGGGGTGATTAGACTTTTGATGATTTTACTGCGTACCGCACTACAGTCACCGCGTGAATTACTACAGTAACGGATACAATTCGGTTAAACCAACACATCAATGCGAAGCAAATAGTCGTAACTGAGGACCAAACCCGCTGCGTACGATAAATATACCAATAAAAAAGCTTGCTTGCAACATTTTTTATCCACGATATCTAAAGATTTTTAATAGGCCCCACCAGTGTAAATTAAGTGTTAAAGGTGAAAAACAATGTTGGCTTCAGTAAGTTAAAATCTTAATCTAGGGGTAGGCAGTACGCTTTCCAACCGAATTAAACCAAGATGAGCATGGTCGCAGCGGGGCGGGGCCATACTAATCTACTTACTATCTTGCAAATTTAAGGTATTTTTCACATATGCGCACAGATTAAGTCCGATACGGTAAATCTCAGCTTTGTTCCGACCTATGCAGAACAATTTCCCAGTTTCTAAGTAGAAAATTTGTAAATGGGGGAGCGAGCCAGATAATTTTGCCTAGCTGGCTGTAAGTTACCAATCTCTGCCTGATGTGATTCTGTCATCACGGTACAAATGTAAGTTGATTGTCCCCGTATTGGTTGTACGTAGCCTACGTTTGGGTTCGATTGAGCAAGTAAAGTTACAAAAACTCCTTTGCTCTCTTGTTTAAAAGCGTTCCGGTTTTAAGTTGTAAAAATATGGTAAGCCTTTTTATATGAAGTATTAGTATCACCTTCTGCAATAATACGGGTAAATAAGACAAAAATTGTTAACCTTTAAATATACTAATAATTTATTTTTAGAGTCCAACCACAAACGAATAAATTGTTAACTTATTCAGAATTTATTTTGGTTTGAAACTAAATGTATTTGAAACTATTCCCCTGCTAATTCCTTCCCCCACATACTCTAACCATAAAAATAACTTGAAACACCAAAAAAAATATGCCAAAGCCGCATGGATGCCATGAGAGACATTTCAAAAGGATTATTTAGACGGTCTAACGTTTAATGTTTGTTGCATCAGATTTAAAAGTTTTGTTAAAATGATGGAAACTTTTGTTACATGTAATTGCTATTGTACAACTTTTTCAACGGCGTGCAGTTTTTATTGTTATGTTATTGGTTGATCGTCGCTTTAGACGCTTTTAAATCAGTCGGTTGTTTTCACACTTGCTTGTTTGACCCGACCTTTGTTAGAGTTTGTCGCCTAAAACTTGTAACAAGTGCAGATTAGTTTTAAGGGAAAACATTACCCTTCGCAGTCGCCGACGTTCTTGAACACCATAGCTTTTAGTATCCAAACTATTAAACTTTGCAACACATTTATGTACATTTTTTACGGTTTCAATGCCAGTTTTTTACAAAACGTCAAAAAGAATTGCTATCTTGTCCCATGCGAAAAGTACGGTTTTTGCAGCCGTGTTTGCATTCCTAACAAAACTGACAAAGTAACAATTTAAGTGCAGGACGAGGACTTAAATAGATTCGAGAAATATTGTGTAAGAACCGACTCCATGTAAAAATGCCACACTATCTAGAAAATGGGCGAGTTGCAAACTTCAACAAATAAACTGAGGTTGTCGTGCTCTAGTTTNTAGGAACGGTGCAAATTACTGCAAGCTGGCAACTAGTTTGACATTGATTTGTCAGCAATGCATTAGTCTATTAGGCTGCACGCAAAATTGTATGTAACCATTCATGTATTGCGCTGTTAAATTACAGTTACATCATTTGAATCTCAATTATTAGCACTTCGGTTGACCCCAAACTTGTAGTACAAAACGTACTACAGAAATTTTTACCAAGGTAAGCACGCACCTCCCGACTCTGTTGCATTTGTTCGCTTTCGAAAGAACCTTTCCATTGTTGTCTCTCGTGGTTCTGTCTTCTACCCTGCAACCAATCGACATGTGATTGTTGCCTATTTAAATGATCCAGTTCTTTCTGATAAAATCCGTTTCTGAAGCTCTGTGAGAAATAAAATGAAGCTTGTACTTGAAACCCAGAGGTTTTTTTGCTGGTGTATTAAGTGCCTCGATTTGCCAGGGAACAATAAAAAAGTTGTTTCGGTAAACCATCGCGGTCACGTCATGTGAGAATTAAGGGGAAGAGCGGTAAATTGTCTGTAAGAAAAGCTGTAGAAATACAGGAAGGGCTCAACACAAAGGTGACGAACAAAGGTGACACAGATTAGCATAGGGGATTGCAAAACCAATATTTAATTTAAGGGCTAGTTTAAGACGATACTGATGGAATTAGAAAATCTGGTTGGGACTTGTTGCTCTACGTCATCAAAGCAAAGTTCGAAAGTTTGGCACTGTTGGTATGAACCAGATTTTTTGACTTTTGCAATAAAGGCAACAACAAAATCAACATGCAAATAACATTTTATTTCAGCTTTAATATAGTTTTGGTATGTTGCAAGTACCTGGTTAATTTTTGCCTTGGCCTCGATCGTGTCCGATAACCTTTTTTCGTATTGTCTCTGTTTTTCAACATCCGAGCCGATCCTCATCAAAGCCTGTTGCCTGGAATGTTGGAAAATTGTTTGTTTGGTGCTTTCTGGCAGTCACACAGGAAAGAGTTAAAGTGCATTGTATTTTTATTATTTTTTTAATTTGTGCAGGCGGCCAACGCCTGAATGCATCATGCTGGATAAGAGGAATGTCGCTCGACTGGCTTGGTATGAGGTAAAGAACAGTTTATTGTGTTTCAAAGGAAGGATTTGGAAATCGCACCCACAAAATACGTTTACATACCGTTTGGTGTCCTCGATGTATTTCGCTCTACGCATGACGTCATTCTCCTTGTCAGTCCACGCTTGCGTTCTCATCGAAGCGTGACG
>QXVZ01025293.1:20635-48558 GCA_008931825.1 Phallusia fumigata | reverse complement strand
GAAAAACTTTACTAGACCAATATTTTGGCTGAACATGCAATACTTGTAAAACAGGAAGGAAAAACTTTTTGACAAACACATTACAGTGAATTATTCAAATTCATATTTTTCAAGACACTTCAGTGCAAACAAATCAAGTCATTTACTTGCCAACATTACACACAGGCAAAAAAACAGCCAATGGAAAGAGGCAAGGCATGCATTGATAAAACACAACGGTTGCCAATAGCAAAAAAGTCAGACGACCATGATGGGAAAAATTGGGGAAATGGGGAAGCTCCTTCCAGGGAAATTGGTCCTACTCATGGGAAATTTTTTTGCTGTTTATGTAACATCTATTAGTTNTAACATACTGTCTTTTACAGTGTGATATAGCAAACATATTTTGGTTATAGCTACGCAATCGTAAATGCTGCTGCATTTAGGATAGGCACAAATCTGTAGTAATAACTAGGGATGGACAAACCTGCAGGAGAGAAAAAACAAGGTGACAACAATACATATGTGTCCTCTCATGTAAATGGAGGCTATAATAGTCTTGAATATAAACTTTTGCATCTCAAAAACATAGGCAACTTACTTTGTAATTCTCCATACTTCTTGTGAACTTTTGCAACCAATTTTGTCAGTTTTTTTTTACAAAATTATGTTTGAAATTTCCACTGAAATGAAATTAAGATTTGCCAAAAAGCCAAAATAATGTCGGAATGAGTTTCAAATTTTCTTGGTATTTTTGTTAACACCACTACCAACTAGCAATTGCATACGGGTGCCATCTAAAACTGCAAGGCCGCTTGGTACATCTCAATTCTAAAACTGCAGAGTTGCTCGGTCCGCCTCTCACAATTGAAAAACTGCAGGGCAGCTCGGTCCGCCTCTCAAATGTTTAAAACTGCAAAGCCGCTCGGTCCAGCTCTCGCAAGTCTCAAACTGCAAAGCCGCTTGGTCTAACGCTCAGTAGGTGATCGAGCGCTGGACCGAGACATTACCATTTAAATACTTGTAATGTACCCAAACAATAAAAATGCCTCAGTAATTTACCTCAATAAATATCACAGTTATTAATTTTCACATTTTAGGGCCCTGTGGGTCTACAGTAAAAGGTTTCATTGCACAGCTTCAGATGTGTGCCTGTCCAGTGTGTGATATAAGGCTATTAGAAAGATTGGACATGTCTGGAATTTGGTGTCAACATTTTTGGACATAAGAAATTTTAAATATGGCAGTGTGTCTGGTTTTAGTCTGACTAAATCCACCTAAATTGAAGCCCTAATTTTGCAACATCTGTTTCACTGGGAATGGAGCTTACCTACAGCCAACGTTGCAAGATTTGGAAACTCAGAGCAAATCGGCTTTAACTGCAACACTGACTAAAGTAGCATTTGAATCATCGGGCATTTAGATAGGGCTAAACTTTAAATAAACCACAATTACTGTTAGTGTTAATAGTTGTTCGGTCAGTCGATATTCAGCAAAATCAGCACCAAGTCACAGTCTTAATTCATTGGTAAAAAACTTGCCAATGCATAAGGTGCATCAACATGCATCTCTCCTTAAAAAAACGCAATGCCGCCTGCTTTTACATTTTTCCTGTCAAAAAATCGCGATCAAACGTTGACAAAGCCACATCTTTTAGTAAATGTTGATTTCTGGTTCTTGTTGTTTTGCTTTAAAAACGAAATTTTGGCAAATAATGACAAAAAACAATAAAAAATTGTTTTCTAGCATCGGCTAAGCAGATAAAATTGGGAGAGTTTTCAGGCTGAAACCTCAGTCACCTGATAATCCAGCTAAATCACACCATAAATTCCAGTAAAGCGTCCCTGGCAATGCGATTTTAAGACTGGTTAAATCATAGAAATCTAACACACCAAGATCATATCAACAGGATCAAAGAACCTGCAATCAAAACCACAAAGTCAAATGAATTTGAAAAAACGATTCGAGTCAGCGAGTTATTTTTAATATTTCGTGTTGTTTAGTCGCTTTCTACATAAATTATTTTACCATGTAGCGTTGTTGGGCCGTTTAGGCCTACACGAGAGTAAACAAATCCGTAACCTCCAAAAAACGCCTCATCCCGCAGCAAAAAATTACACATCGGGAGCATTGTCTCTCAGTTGTGTAAACTTGCAATGAGTAGTAGGTTATTGTACTCAGTTTATCGCAATACTTTTAACGTTAAGCAGTGGAATGGAAAACTAAATATAATGCATTTTTGTTAAAGCTTCTATTCTATCACAGTTATGAGTCCAGTGGGTACTTCATGAAAGTCCATTAAAAGTCTCGTGTGTTGGACACCTTTCGGCGCTCCTCTGGTGAACCTGTAACCACCATTCTGCGGAGGCTCCGTGGCCCGCCACAGAAACGAGCCGTCTAAAAACCGGCACCTCGTCTCTCCCGTCCTTGAGTGACTGGACGTAAAATCCGTCTCGTGAGTCTTGCTGAACAAGTGAAGGTATAACTACCTCTGTTGTTTATAGCGCTGTTTCGTGACTGGATAGTAGGTGGAGATGCGGGCCTATCAGCTGGGGCGTCAGTGGCCATAGGGGCAAATAGGTCCGTTCAGAAATCGCAACAGCACACTGACCAAACTATTTACAAAGTCGGGCCCTGGACACGCCGCGATACTGTGCAGCATAATCAAATACAACACGGAGTTTACCTGACTTGTGGGCATTTGAAAGGCCGTGACGAGGTATGGACCAGACGCGGCAATTTGTACATACCCCTTGTCGATTTGTATGCAACTTCTTCGACGTTAAACCCCATCGATGGTTTTTTGTGGTTGCTCTGCATTCCGACTTCATTTCATCATACTTTGCCATGCCGCGCTCTTGGCGGCCTAATCATTTCTTTGCCATGATAAGATTGTCAAGATTTGGTGGTCATGTCGCATGGAAGTGGTAGTTTATAGTCCTCGTCGACAAAATCAACAGATTTCTCATCCGATAAGTTCTTCCGTGGAAAACGAAGTCCCTAAAAAATACTCAGTCGAGGGCACACGTAGCGATTGTTGTGTTCCCGAGTCAGTCAACCCATTCTGGGGCAGGCTTGCAGCATTTACGCTAGCACTTTGCTCCTGCGTTTGTAATGTGGTGCAAGCTGATTTACCACTGTCGACAATTGGCGATTTAGTGCGAAAGGTCGGATTGTGTAAAAGAAAATAAATGATTAGATGTTCCCGAACAGCCAATAATGTTGCAGATACTTATCGCGTTGCAACCGATGGAAATGTGATCAACCTTGATGTACGTTAAACACGGGCCTTTTGTTCAAACAAATCTATGACACTCTTCATTTTCTGCAATTAAACCTGATAAATTTGCAAAGTTCCCTCCTATTTCCGTCTTCTTTTCTATCTCAGTGGCCCTTGTAATCCACTCATTACTTATTAAAAAAGCTCTTTTGCTACTGTTAATATCTCGATTGGGTAACACAAATATGTGCAACATTTGTCTAATATCACAAAAGGTTTTAAAAGTCCATCCTGATTGTGTGTCCAAACGACCGAAGACGCACTCAAGTGTTGATCACTGCGCTGTATGAGGACACGCCATCGACTAAATTTGTGGTGTAATTGGAATTGTCATGTTAGCTTATATTCTTTCAACAACGTTCTTGTTATTAAACTTTGCCGACACAGAAAGTGGTATAAGAGACCCTGTCAGGAATTGTGTTGCTAACAAACATCTACAAACAAAGTTTTATTAAAAAAAAATTAAAATACAAATAATGGTACAGAAACAAAATCGGTTTTCTTTTGTTCATGACAAAACGATGAAGTACAATGCACCATTCAGTGTTCATGCAATAGAAAAAACACTCCAGACATAAAAATACTGGGCTCTACAAAAATTTACATAAGAATATCAGCATTCCATGTTGAGAAATTGGGCCACTAACAACAAATGGAAGATAGTTTTGCCAAAAAATGCATTTGTCGGTATCAATTCAATACCCAAAGAGGTAAATAACATTGCTTTTGTGTTAACCTCTTGTTTATCAGTTTTTAACTGCATGGTTGGGTGAGAAACATTTAAACTAGGAGCTACAAAAATCATCCCCAGAGTGTCTCAAAGAATAGATAAAGAATCCCCAGACAACTGCATCACCTTTGTCAAACTTCGACTACACATCCATGGTCTGTCACAAAAAATAAAATAGTTTTGAAGACGTATAAGTGCAGATTACAAATCTATACTTACCCATACAACAACAGCCATAAACAAAACATCATTAGCACTGCGGCCATTGTGATACTAAGCACAACAAAGGAAAGTAGTGTGGCAGACATATTTTGAGAGTGAAGAAGTACTGTTTTGTTTGTCTCGTCTAAAAACAATAGTTTAGTTACGCTCTAGGTGGTGAAGGATACACATATTATATATTCCAACCTATACAAACAGGCATATCGCTTGACCAGGTTTGGTTTTTCTGACATGTAAGGTTGCGAGAACCATGTAGTTGATAACCTTCCGTACAGAAAAACATCAAAGTTGCCCCATAGGTCCAAGAAAATTCTTGTGAAATGTAGGGAATGCCTGGGTTATGGCACAGCTGATTATCTGAACAGAATAAATTTAACCTGAGGAAAAAAGTCTTGTTTGTTGTAAGGCACTTTACATGCCTTCTAACATACTGTTACGAGTACTTTTAAGCAACACTGCTTTCTAACAAATTTGTTATATTGTGGGGTCACATACAAGTCATTACTTTCTGCAGCAAAANTGGTACCCCACGTCACAAAAATCATGGCTGCATGTGGCCACGAGCTGGAGCTACCTGCATCACAATTGAGACCTGTCCATCCCGGATTGCAAACACATTCATATGAATTGGTATGATCAATGCACAAACCTCCATTGTTACATGGTTTTTCCAAACAGTCATCAATTTGTTCATCACAGAAGACACCTTTTGCAAACATAAACAGTTTGTTCTTTATTGTAAGAAGCACCCAGCGTTCAGGTTTCAATCAGTCTAATACAGTGCTTGTCAACCTTTTTTGGAACAGTACACACTATTACGTTTACTGAAGAACTTGTACACACCAGTCCTCGCAATGCACTAACACAATGTTTTATTAAATTATAACGATTATCAAGAGAAATATTTGGTTATGATGTCACAAATAGAATATAGTATCTTACAAGCTACATACACTCCAGTCAGTCTGGTAATAAACCTGTTTATTTATTGTGATACCTGATCATAGGCTTATTGTATTGCGGTATCTTGTGCACCCCATCAAAGTGGTACATCCTTTAAAATTTCTGGTACACCCTGGAGTGTACAATACACCCGGTTGAAAAGCACTGGTCTAATACATTCCTTAACATAATTGTTTTTGCACTAGCTCATTTTCACTTAGGTTAAGACAAATGCCTAAATCAATCGCAAAATTAGCTTCTCTGACTAACTTTGCAAGCTTACAGTGCCTTGATTTGTGTTGTAAAATGAGATTATGTTTGTTTTATAAGGCCAGAAAGCTTGGTAGTAAAACTTCTCCAACGAGATGGGAAGAGTTTTCATTTAATATTGTGAAACCAAGACAAAAAAGGATACAAGACAAAAATAAGTTCATTTCTTAGAAATAACCATATCAGATGTAAAAGTTTCATTTGAAACCAAACAAACATTTCATGCCTAAAGTGCATAGTCAAACTGCAGAAAAAATTAAAATAGACCAAGAAAAAATAACTAGAAAGGTGGCTTACCATATATAGACATTCTACATACACTATTCCTCGATTTGAAAAAAGGGATATATTCCCTACAATATTTTACAATGGGTCTGATAGTTGCCTGCATTATTTATGACATGATTGTTTCTGCTGGCAAAAACGCATGGATGCCCACACATGCAAAGTTCTACATTGCGCATTTTTCTGGATACATATCCTGGCTATAGGTTTTAACAAAGTAATCTGTGCACCACCATGGCAAGTTAGACAAACTTGTTTAAAAATTTGACCCATTTTAGGGGGCTAGTCGTGTAACAGCTGGGTCTCTAGGGAAACACGACAATTGTTTCACCAACATGGCATGTTAGATGAACTGTTTAAATTTCAACTAATTCGAACATTGTTTAAAAATTTGACCCATTTTAGGGGGCTAGTGGGGTAACAACCACTATGGTAAAAAATGGTAATTATTCCACCACCATGGCATGTTGGAAAAACTGTCCAAATTTCGCCTAATTCAAACATTGTTTAGTAATTTGACCGATTTTAAATCGATGACAACCCCCATCTTGAACCACCACCCACTGAACCTCCATTTAACTGGGCAACGGTTCATACTCCATGTAACCTAACTTCATTTTCACTTGTGTAATCCTCTATTCACAGAAACTTTTCATTTGTGGTGTTTGCATGCATAATGTTTGAAAAACGTTTTAATATTTTGGGGCTACCAGGGTAACCACTCCACAAGCTACGGGGTTAAACCAAACTCATGACACACTGCTTTGACCATATCTACCAGCTGTGAAAGTTTCATCAAATTACATCAAACATTTCATGCCAAAAGTGCATGGACAAGCTGCAGGGGAGAAAAAAGAAAAAAAACAAACAAACACACAGAGTGAAAACAATATGTGTTCCCTTCAGGTAGGGGAGCCATTAAAGCAAATGGAGTAAAAACATTATGCAACCCCCTCTGAAAGAAACACTTAAGTACCTGAAAATCCATGTTGACAATGACAAGTGAATGCATACGTTTTTTCTACCCATTCACAATCAGCATCATTTGAACAAGGGTTGCTTTCGCACGGATTAGACTGAATATCTAAAAATTAATGTTTAGTATATTTATCTGAACTTTGTTACACCACTCTGATCTGAATCTATTCGTAAATTCTTGGAAGCCTATCTAACAATATTTTGTGTTTTAATTTTGAGTCATTTTTAACACAGCAAAAGCATTTCATACCGTGCTCACAAGTTGGGCCTTTCCACAAATCTGGACATTGGCAAACGTAACCACCAATTTTTATCTCTGTGCAAGTTCCTCCATTTTGACATGGGGATGAATTACACTCATTAATGTCAATGTCACAAAGGCGACCTGAAAATTTATGGTAATAAAAAAGGAAATTTATATCAATGAAATGATCTTGAACAATGTATCCAATATTGTATGAACTGATGCGGATCCTAAGTAAAAGCCAAAACCCTATTAATTTGACAGTCCAGACTTTGCCCTTCTTTAAATGTATTAAAAGTGTTTCGTTATGGGTCTCCTTGTGTTCATTTTATTTGAACCTGTGAAAGTCCAACAATCAATCTGGACTAGCCTTGTTGCGTGATACGAAGTAAGCAGTTTAATATGTTGACTGATCTGTCGGATTGTGGGCACTGCTGCTATTGTAGCAGGTAACTCAAATTTGTGACAATACTTACAAACCAAATATTATCTTGCTCTTTGAATATCTGAAGTAATTCATAAAATCACAACCATCAGATAATACTGTATCAAACAAAGATTTTGGTTGCATATACTGTAGATTATTAGACTTCATATGTCGTTTGTCTTGTTTGTAAAGATGTTAAAAGTGAAATACCAAACCCGAAAGATTTTAATCCAAATCTGCTATTTATCAGGTAGGATGAACCAATGTTATATTATCAGCAACAGTGTCTAAACATAAACATTTGTACATACTTTGTTAAAGTGAGAAGCATTCACAGACACAGCAGCAACTCTACAACATCATTGGTTTCATTGGCCAGCTAATATTCAGTTGCATGTTTAATGTTATAATAACAACACAGTGGCACAATGAGAATTCACCATGTGATTGGAGTTTCTGGGGCATCAGCAAAAATTAAAAAAAGTGTTGTCAATCAACTACCAATTTTTGTTATAGTAGCTACCTCAACGATTTAGGTCTTTACTGATAAACACCTAGCACTCCCATTGTTTGACACCAACTCTTCTGGCACAGAAAGGTATTCTACCACAAATATACCCACTTGCTTGTTAATTGAAAAACATATATTTCACCTTACATTGATATCAACTGTATCTGCACATTTTTTTGCAATACATGTTTTTGTTCCCTCTAATTTACCAAGCAAGACAATGTACTTGGGGCATACATAGGACTTTTTTCTGGTTTGAGTAACTGAAGCCTTTTAGGTCCCCTACCAAAGTAATACTGCAAATATGGTTTTCTGGGGTACTACCTAGCTGACAAAAAGTTTCTTGCAATCAGAAATACATCAAAAAACATGTATACCTGTATAGCCATCAACACAAACACATGAGAAGTCAATTTGATTTCCATCTATGACACATTCCCCACCATTGCACGGATTATGTGCACATGGTTTAAAGTTTGGAAAAGCTGTAAAAAGAATAACTTGCTGCTGCCACCTGAACTATCAATCATTAAACACTATCTATGCTGTTAGTCTGGACAGCAAGTTACACCAATGACTAATAAAAATGGATCAGAATTTTTTCAACATTTTCCATGTTTCTTACACATCACTGCCAAAAAAATGAAAAGGTTTTATGACCATTTTTCTGTTTTTATTAACCTGTTTGTTAGGTCCTAATTCTGTTAAGGCATGACCATAACTTGATGTTCCCATCTTAACATAACAAACACACCAATTATTGTATTTTATCTTCCCACTTACAATTGTATGTAAGCATAGCACCACGATAATTTCCTGTTTCATCAGAGTGAAATGCAATTGTCAAGGTGTTTCCAAGACCCTTCACTACATCATCAGGGGCATTCCAACTAAAAACACATGTAACACCTGAAATTATTGGCTACTGTGCCAGCTTTGTGAACTGTAAACAAGCAGTTTAAACAGTTTATAATTAAAAAAAATCAGTCATTTATATTTATTATAATAGATTTCAGAGCAAAAAAAGCTGCTTTAAAGTTAATGATGGTCCAAAACAACAAGTCAAAATTTAAAACTGAAAATTATTGAAATTTTTGACAGCTAATTTATAATCTAAACGTTCTGCAAATATTTTGGGCATGCAACTTTTGTGGCAACGTAAAAACTTGTTTAATGCCAACACCAAAATACAAAAACAGTTGGCATTAAAAACAGCTTAGTCTACCAAGTTTCGCCCAAACAAGTAGTAAACAAAAATTATCGTTGAAACTTTATACTTAGCAAGCAGAAGATTTGGAGTTATCAATTGTTTTTTTGGGATGAAACAGACTGTGAACAAGCCAAACAAATATTCCTTATTTACAAAGGCAAATTAATGGGAATTGCATAACACCATAAATTTAATTGATTGAATCATGACATAAAAGGTTTTATATCATGACATGTTCTTAGCCTGTAACTGCCTGACCTACTTATGTGAAGTGGCCTATATTTGACAAACTAAATTAAATTATGCATGTGAGTTGGTGAACACACCCATTTCCCTAATGCCAAAATACTCCCTATTTCATTTTGATGCATAATTTCCTTTATCAATGCTGTATGTCTGTGTGGTTTTTTTTACATTTTAAATGTTTTGATCAGTAATGCATGATGTTTTCTCTGTCATGTGTGAAAAACAGTTTATACCGCTTCAGGTGGTTTTATTTCCCCTATGATGGACCACTAAAGTAAAACGTTTTTACTAAAATACTGACTTACATAAGTAGAAACTTATGTGTTGAATAAACATGTAATGTTGATCTACATAATAAGGTTCTAGCTCATAAGATTGGAGATTTCTTTAATCTTACACATGCCACACCACCACCAATTCTTACCTGCAAAACTGCTTTACTCCAAATGATGCAATGGAAATATTTAGATAGTCATAACATATTGTTTTATTCGAATGCTTGCTTAAAGGTGCATTTTCAACTACCATGTCCCATATCTTTACCTGAAAACATTTTTTTATTCTATCTTTAGAGTCTAACAGATATTTAAGCAACCACATACCACATTCTATTCTATTTAGACAATCAGGGCATGAAAAGTAATGTTATAGTTTGTTTATCATTATTTCCCTGGAAAGTAGTGCTAAATCAAAACACAATCAAAAACACAAAACAAACAAGAATATACAAACAGCAGCTTAGCTTCATCTAACAAATGTGAAAAAAGTAGCCACAAGCATTGCAGGATTAAACTCTTCCAAGTAAATTAAATGCAATGTGGCTCTAAAAATCGAACAGGAAAATGAATTCCTACTTGTATTGATTATAGGTGAGTACAAAAAAGAACTGTAATTGATGGCAGCTATTCCAGAACGTTTGCTTTAAATCTAGAATATCAAATCAAAGTCTTATAATATTTTTTGCAGAATAATGCACAAATTTGCAGGCAACAAAGCAACAATTAATGACTGTTTAATGAGTACAGACAAATCCAATTAATCGCATAACCAATTTGCCAAGTGTTTTTATGCGATTAACCAGAATAGGTATAAACAACACATGTTGTCAACAAAAGCGTTAATTGACACAATTCCCTGTTAAAATATCGCTACCATGGCAGACATGCAACAAAGATGCATTTTCAACATGTGCCCCCACCACCACTCCAGCATGAAATAATTGATTCTTTGTTTAGATTAAACATTTATACCGACACAGAGTATTAAGAACAGCAGATAGTTTTCGATGACTTGCATTTCCTGTCTCGCAAACCAGCTAGCACATGCTGTTGGGAAAGACAGCGAGTTGTGTCGGGCAACAAATAAAAACTGGTGGTATATGTTTGTTACGGACAGCACTGCTCCACTGTAAACTTAATATTTCTTTCCCGCCAAAACAGCTGTTGCAGCACAGGTTCACTATGATGTCACTATCCCTCCTATTTTTTCCCTCATGTTTAAGATTTCTTGCTAGAATGCCAACAATTAACTGACTGTGAGACAATAACTGGGATTGCGCTCGATGGCATTTGTTATGTATGGTTTATAGTTCAAAGAATTTCCTAAATAGTAAATAAAGCATGGCGAACGTTGGTCAGATTCTCAGGTGTGCAGCATACCCAGGTTTGGTGCCTATGCTGCACACAAGTTTGTGACAATAACGATCTTCTTTCCCACTCACCTATAAAAAAGGTTTAACATTCTCGATTTGCTTTGTTGTAATTTTAACTTTATGGCATCTGTCCTTTCTAAACCTATAAAAACTTCTCGAGTCAAGAACTATTGTTTAATTACATAGCATGTCATCAGATACAGCCAAAACACACTAAGGTTAGGATGTTTCGAAGCAATAACATCATCTCTTCTTACAGAATTTATGAATCCTGTATTTTAAGAGATATATCCGTCTGTGCAAGTCTTTTGCATGCAAACCCACGTTGCGGTTTATGGAATAAATGGTTTGAACTTTATTCAATATTGCAATTTAGCGGATTATGCAATAACACATTACGCGATTAACCAGAGTATTTTCTTAAGAAGTTCCATTTTATGCATCTCTTGTGCTATATTTACTGATAATATTAGCAATAACAAATAGTATACTAAAGCTACGAACCAACAAGCGAACAGTGTTTAACGTGATCATGTCAGACCGATCATTTCGCCACCCCACACAAAAAAAAATTTTGAAGCATATGTAACCGATGGGTATTTGTTTTAAACATCTAAACATTTTCAGACATGCAACCCCTACAGTTAGATGCAAAGATTGTGAAAACATTGTCCACCCTGCAGCCGACACAAATGTACAAATGTAAAACGAGTTTCATGATTAAAGATGGATCCAAATTTTTGCTGATGTTGCAGAAAATTCAACCTTGTGGCAAAGTTGCCTGTTGCCAGCATTGTTATTATTGTTTATTGTCATATTGAAGCTTAGTTATAGCTAGTAAACAAACGCTGTTTTATTAGCACTGTAGAGGTTGTGAATGCCAGCAGCATCAACTCACAGACGAGAATTTTTAAACCTAAAGCTGCAAACAACACTGAATGGGCTGTATAAAAACATCCCATTTGGGGGCATCAAGTGGGTAAACCCAACCCAAACTCCTATAATACGTTTTAATGTTTGTACTGTAGAATTATCATGAAATCAAATCTCAGATTTTGGGAGCATGTTGCCCAACTAGGGTTTTTGCTAGTGATGTACCGAAGCTTCGGTTTGCCAAATTTGTTCGGCCAAATCAGCGATTTTGACGAAGATTCGGTTTCGGCCGAATAATTTGTTACGATTCGGTCAAAACCGAACTTTTACGCACACAGAAATAACGTTCTAGCACACCAAGTGTCCGGGCCTTAGTGATATTTGTCTTCACCCAAAACGATGTTTGTATTTTACACTGTCAGATTATGGACACGTAATTAGGCGAAAAAGACACATGTTGCGCGTGTTATTACATATCACACAATCTTTCAAACTGCGCTTTAACTAATAGGCCTAACAATAAAAAAGTGCAACAAAGGATATATGATTGTTCAGTTACCTTACAAAACTGTTAAATAGGGTATTTTTGCTGCTGTTTGTGGTAAGTGGTAGTTATGACTGCTAACGCCACACACTTTTTAAAAACGAAGGCTTAACGGTCAAATGTTATTTTGTTTGTTGCGTTTTGTACTAGTTTTTATTAAAGCATTATCGTTTTGTCCACCCCCGGTAAAAGATCAGTAATTCATTTGGAAGCTGGCAACGACGGCCAATGCAACATTAAAACCCACAGATCTAAGATAACACTGCAACACAATTACGCAACTATCCTGTTGAAGCACGACTGTTTTGCATGGCCGCAAAACTCATATGATTCTGTCAAAAGCGGAACGTACGGGTTCGCGTGACGTCACAAATGATTCGTCCGAATTTATTCGGCAAAAACCGCCGAATATTCGGTTTCGGTCTGAACCTAATTTACGCGATTCGGTGCATCACTAGTTTTTGCCAATCGGTAAAAATTTGAAACTTGCATAACTCTTGCTTTATCAAAGCATCTAAACAAATAGGTCCCCACACAAACAAAGTTGTTGATTATGCATTTGTCTAGATACATGGAAAAATTGTAGCAGATATCTTTAAAAAGTATTGTTGTTTTATTGAGTATAAGGATGTTATAAACCAATAGGTGTCTGTTATGCAATTCTATCATGTACCAGACTGCTTAGATTTGATCATTTCACCACCCCACAAAAAACAAAATTTGCTAAAAAATTGATGACTATATGCACAAGACCCAATCTATCATTTGTAAATGTTTTCTCCATATCCAACAAAATATTGCATGAAAACTAGTGATGCACCGAATCGCCGAAATCAGGTTCGGACCGAAACCAAATATTCGGTAGTTTTTGCCGAATAAATTCGGCGGAATCAACCGAATCATTTGTGACGTCATGCAAATCCGTACGCTACAATTTTGACGTAATCACATGAGTTTATATGCCAGGCAAACAGTGGTGCTGCATTATTATCTCAGTTCTTTGGGTTTAAGGGCTGCATCGGCCGTTGTTGCTAGCCTCCAAATAAAGTGCCAATCTTTTGCTGGCAGTGGGAAACACGCTAATGCTTAAATAAATTGTTCGTTGACGCGACAAACAAAACAATGCTATAGAAGTATAATGGCGTTAGCAATCATAAATACGACAACTTACCACAAACAGCAGCATCACAAAAATACCCTGTCCAACAGTTTTATTGTTACGTAACTGAACAATCATGAATCCTTAGCATTTTTACGTTGTTAGACTTGTTAGTTATAGCACAGAAAGATTGTGATTTACGTAGTTAGGTGGAAAAGACATGTTTTGCGCCCTAAATACAAACATTGTTTTACATGATGACAATTACCAATAAGGCACGGACACTATTGAGAACGTTATTTTCTGTGTACGTAAAAATTCGGTTTTGGCCGAATCGTAACAAATTATTCGGCCGAAACCGAATCTTCATCAAAATCGCTGATTCGGTCGAATAAATTCGGCAAACAGAAGCTTCGGTACATCACTAATGAAAACTGTTTACATTTTTCCATGAACACATTGTGATCTGTCGAAACGGATAACACACCGCCATTACCATATCTACCAGCTGTAAAAGTTTCATCCAAATCCATCAAACATTTCTCGTCAAAAGTGAATATGTGTCGTGGAAGGGGACCCATAAAAACAGATTGAAACAATGTGTGTCCCCCTTGGAATGGATTCATAATGGTCTAATCACATATTCCTTAAACATTGTTAAAACTAGAATGGTGGCGTTCACCACATTGCCATTCCATATACACTATCACACTATTTAATAATGCACATATATTCACCATGTCATTTCACATTGGGTCCCATAGTAAGCTTTCATTACATAATCGATTCTGCAGGCATTAAGTACGGGTCTCCACACATGCAAAGTTGTAGAATAATGGTGCTGTGAATATATGTACAGAACTACAAGGGTGGCGTTCACCATATTGCGATTCCACATACACTATTACCGCATTTAAAAATGCATATATATTCACCATGTCACTTGACATTGGGTCCGATAGTTACTTAAGCTTTTTATAAAATGATTGTTTCTGCAGGCAGAAACGCATGGGTCCCCACACATGGAAAGTTGTAGAATAGTTGTATGGTACAATATGACCCATTTTAGGGTCTAGTGGGGCAACTGTTGAGGCTTTGGGGTAAAACACACATCAATTATAGCACCACAATGACATGTTCTACAAACTGTCCAAATTTTATCCAATTCAGAGAATTGTTAACAAATTGACACATTTTAGGGGGCTAGTGGGGTAACTGCTGCGGCTATGGGATAAAAGACATTAATTTATGCACCACAATGACATGTAATACAAACTGTTCGAATTTCATCCAATTCAGAGATTGTTTAACAATTTGCCCCATTTTAGGGGGCTAGTGGGTAACTGCTGAGTCTATGGGGTACAACACATCAATTATTGCAACACAATGATATGTTATACAAACTGTCCCAATTTCATCCAATTCGAAGATTGTTTAACAATTTGATCTATTTTAGGGGGTTAGTGGGCTAACTGCTGGGGCTATGGTGTAAAACACATAATTATTGCACCACAATGACATGTTACACAAACTGTCCAAACAAATTTCATCCAATTTGAAGATTTAACAATTTGACTAGCGGGGTATTCCTTGGGGCTATGGAGTCAATTGAAATGGATGACACACCGCCATTGTGAAAGTTTAATCCAAATCTGCCAAACCTTTCATGCCAAAGTGAATAGACATAGTGCAGGGAAATATTTTACCCTTTTGGGGGCTAGCGGGGTATTCCTTGGGGCTATGGAGTCAATGGAAATGGATGATACACCGCCATGACCATATCTATTAGTTGTAAAAGTTTCATCCAAATCCACCAAACATTTCATGACAAAACGGCATGGACAAGCTGCATGGCAGAAAAAAGAAAAAAAACAAAGAGGTATGACCAATTCAGGACTAACAAACCAACCATTAAATCCTAGGGGTTGGCAAGCTAGTGCCCACTACACAATTCAAACTGCTTTCCGTAAAAATTACATTGAACTCGGTTAAAAATCACTTGATGTTTACTTTATCTACAAATGCCTTTATTTCCATCTGATTTCTCTGCTTACGGTAACATTTATTGACGTTTGCAGCTCTCAAAGTCGCTGAAAAATATCCAATCCCATGGAAACCCACATTTAATCCTGCTGGGGAATAAGTAACAACTTATTTTAACAAAAAGTTACTGTATTCTTGCCTTTTGTGGAATCTCTTTGAACTACCCAATCGGTTTAATTTAAATTTCCAAAAAGTGGCCAAAGTATTTGATAATATTTCTGTTAAAATTATTTTTATTACCAAATCTACTATAGACGAATCCGGTTAATCGCATAATCCTTTCCATTTTATTTCAAAAGTGCATAGACAAACTGTAGAGTAAGGGTTGCTGAAAATATTGTTGTTGTTGGAAGGGTAAGAAACAACTAACGCAGTAACTTCTACAAGAAGTTTTGTCACGTGCATTGGGAACCAGTCTCAATAAATTTTATTGCAATTTAAATCTGCATGTGTGCATTTATGCATAGGGACTAAACAAATTTAGTTGACCAAAGCCATTTCATTTGACATTGTAAATGATAATGTGCAACTTGTTTAGTTAAACACTTTCGTTTGTTGAATATTCACAGTTTTTACATTTTTTGCATATTAATATAAAGAATTGAATGCACTTAAGACATAGTTTACAGTTAGATAATCCCATGCACTTAAAACAGTCCGTTATTGTTGTTTTGGTACTTATAATTATACATGACATTCTGTCAAAACTTTGTAAGGCTTGTCGATATTCCAGATGCAAATCAGCTATTCTACTATAAACATACCTACTTAGCTTGAGCAATAGAAAACAGCACAAATCCTGTAGTCTTACCACAAATAATGTTTCATCACTGGATGCATTCTTGGTCCAAACGCAGGAAAGATTTTCAGAATAAGTTTGATTAATTTCTTCGTTTGTTTTTGGGTAGTTGGGTGTCTACATTAAACACTATTTTTGTAGGTATAAAATACTTATTAAAACAGCTGAGTAGAGTTGTGCAAAATTTAGAATTATTTCGCTAAGCAGGTACACATACTTATCAAGAATGGTTAAGGCATGTTTTTTGTGCATAAAAGACAATGATGCTAACATAAACGAGAATTCCAAATAAAAAACTAATGACGCCAACATAGCATCATAAGTTTAGGTCCAATCCAAAGTTAATTTCATTCAAACTCGGGACTGTCAACAGGTGTTTTGCTTTTTCCTAATAATCAAAAAATGCCAAACCATTTTGATTATTAACAGGTGGTGGATTCCTAATGATCAAAAAGCATTTCTGGTGCAATGTATGTTGTTGCCTATGAAA
This sequence comes from Phallusia fumigata, assembly GCA_008931825.1. NCBI lineage: Eukaryota > Metazoa > Chordata > Ascidiacea > Phlebobranchia > Ascidiidae > Phallusia > Phallusia fumigata. Next base: position 31,735 of record QXVZ01025293.1, on the reverse strand, counting down.
TGCATTAAACATTTTTTGTGGCAATACATTCTGTTTTTCTACATAACATGGTGAGACATGACTAGCACCTGTCACTATTATCACCAGCATCTACGTTTCAGGTAATCTGGTGAGGGCTTTGATATTACAAGATTACATTGCTCTAATATAGAATCTGAGAGAGTTACGATAGTTGCGTAATTAATGAGACATTGTCATAACATTAATGGATCCACAAGTGTTTTCAAAGAAGTTATCATTTTATCAGCATGAAGCCAGCTGAACAGGCCAGGCTGTCAACACTAGAAAATTTTTTAAGCAGCCTGATTTAGTACCTAACTGCATACCAGAGACTGATGTTGATGTGAAAACAGAGGAAACAGAAATTTTGTCCAACCAAATTATGAGCGATGTTTTGGGTGCACTTTATCATCCTAAAACCTACCTAAACAATGCATTTACAGAAGAAATACTGAATGGGGACTCTACTTTATGCTCGTTGTGAGATTCAGCAAAGCAAGTGGCCGAAGTGTTTTGTGATAAAATAGTTTCATTTGGTATCCAATGTTATAAAAATGTCAATTTTAAAAAAACTTACCATAAGAAGGCCTTTGCTTTCCTGCAAATATCCTCCACATTTGTCATAGGTAACCAAAGTATCCTTGGCTTCTTCTTGACCTAAATTAAATGGACACACCATTGGTTAGGTCACTGATACAGCATGACATGTGATACTTGCACTTGCCAAACCAGTGAAGCACCATCAATTTTATCAATGCTTTTACCAGATATGTTGAGTTCTACCCGATAAGTTTGTTTCATTTTTTAGGGAATACAATTTTTAACCAAAACAAGATTATCTTAACTGGTATTGTTTAAGATAAATGTCTATGTCCTTGAAAAAGGTGCTTAATCAACTAGAAAGGTGGCTTTCACCATTTTGCCATTCCATGTACACTACCACTCAATTTCAAAGGGACATATATAGTATTCATTACACTATTTTACATTGGGTCCCATTGTAACCTTAGCTGTTTATGGCATGCAAGTTTTAGATTATGCATTTGTCAAGATACATGTCAAAATTGTTGCAGATATTTTAAACAAGTTTTATTAAAGCTGTGAGTTGGTGATTTAAAAAATAACTAGGAAAATGGAAGGACACACCACTCAGGTCAAATCAATTCGTATAGGCATATAAGTTCAATTTTTAGGGCTTTATGAATCTATTATGGCATGTTTTCCAAACTGTTCATATTTCTATGGGGTCAATCGAAATGGAAAACACACCGCCGTAACTATATCTACCAGCTGTGAAACCCGTCAAACATCATGTCAAAAGTACATGGACAACCTGCAAAGGAATAAAAAAGAAACAAAACAGAGTGAAAACAATATATGTCCCCTTCAAGGAAGGGAACCCATAATTAAATAAGGCATTGTAAAGTATAAATCTCATGCACTGCTCATATCAGCAATGAGGAAATAGTTTCACTTATACACTTAAGAGCATTAGGTATATATACCCATCACAAATGCATACATAGCATTAAAAACAGGCAAGCTCAACTAATACTTGTAGCATCAAAAAGGGGCCAGACTAAAAAGTTGAGATCCACTTGTTTAGTGGATGTTGCGGTGTTGGTCAAGCATTAGCATGACGTTTTAATGATTGCAAACAAAATACTTTTCTGTGGACTGGAATATACAAAGGTGTGCTGTGAAGCTGGTACAAATGCCACTAACAAGTAACATCATAAAGATTGCTTGCTTAAAATTTTTGGGAAATTTTTTCTAAAACTAGTGATTTGACAGTGGTTGTCAAAATGTGTTTAAAAATACAATTTTAAACTTCAATAGTTTTATTGACAAAACACGGTAAAACTTATAGAAAGACAGTTTAAAACACCCACACCTTTTCTGTAAAACAGTGCTTAAGTGGCAACTTTCTGCGTAAAGTTTTCAGAAAATCAGCCGACGCGCCGAGTCATTCATGCATGACAAAATTAAGCGGTATCGAGTTCTGTTGAGTTTATTTCGCATGGTGAAAAAGAAATCGTAGCGTGAAAACTCTTCAACAGTTTTCTTTTTGTGACGTGATAACTCTTAATGTTTCCGGTTTCATTGATATAAAAAATTGCGTATATAGTCCACATTAAACTATCGTTTGTGATGCATACGAACGTCAGAAAAGTTTCACTTTTGGGGGGCTGGCCCGGTAATTACTGGGGCTATGTGGTCAAACGACAGACAGGTGGAACATCTCCATGACAATATCCACCACCTGTTAATAATCAAAATGGTTTGGCATTTCATGCTAAAATGGGTGGTCAAACCTGCTGAAAATAAAACAGAAACAACAGAGTGCATGGAAACAACACGTGCCTCTTCAGGAAAGGGGGCCCATAACTAGGCTTACCATACGTTCCGTTTCTGTCCCAGTTTAAACGCCGTTACCCTATGTCCCATTATTTTGTCAGTCGATAAACCATAATCTGGTGTGGTTAACTGACCCACACCCTTTATTAATAAAGTTTATTATTATCGTGTCCTGNCGCATGGTGAAAAAGAAATCGTAGCGTGAAAAATCTTCAACAGTTTTCTTTTTGTGACGTAATAACTCTTAATGTTTCCGGTTTCCTTAATATAAAAAATTGCGTATATAGTCCACATTAAACTATCGTTTGTGATGCATACGAACGTCAGAAAAGTTTCACTTTTGGGGGGCTGGCCCTGTAATTACTGGGGCTATGTGGTCAAACGACAGACAGGTGGAACATCTCCATGACAATATCCACCACCTGTTAATAATCAAAATGGTTTGGCATTTCATGCTAAAATGGGTGGTCAAACCTGCTGAAAATAAAACAGAAACAACAGAGTGGAAACAACACGTGCCTCTTCAGGAAAGGGGGCCCATAACTATAGGCTTACCATGCGTTCCGTTTCTGTCCCAGTTTAAACGCCGTTACCCTATGTCCCATTATTTTGTCAGTCGGTAAACCATAATCTGGTGTGGTTAACTGACCCACACCCTTCATTAATAAAGTTTATTATTATCGTGTCCTGTTTTCCTCTTTCATTTTTTACGCAATTAACCTCTCTTACATTCGGCATTGTTGAATAACGGTAACGGTACGTGAGTTGACTGTCCCTTTTTTCGCTGGACAACTATGAGAAGCCTGCAAAGTGGTTTGCTAGGTTTGTGGTACTATAAATCTGAAAATCAATCTGCTGAAATATATTACAATGCCTCCCAAAAAAATGCAAGTTAACAAAAGACCTCAAAGGAGACTACCTGTGTATGAAAGAAACATTCGATGGCAAACTTCAGTGCGATTATTGTCGATCTATTTTTTTTAATTAGTCGTTGTACATTTGGGTTCGATTTCGCAAGTAATGTTGAAAAAACTCTTCATTTGCCAGCTTGTTTGAAAGCGTCCCGCTTTCAAGTTGTAAAACATGGTAAGCCCACCCAACTATAATATGTAACAAAACATTTCTGAGTCACAGATTAGCCCAAGATTACATAAAAAAATAATTATTTTACGCATATAAACAGCATGTTACACATGCCATCAGTTTAGTTGATATTGCCATCAAAACAAAAATTAAAAAATATACGTTCAATTAAAAAAACGATACAACACAATATTAAACGTACTCACATGAAAAAATTGAAAATGAGGTAAATAGAAGAAGGCCAATCAAATTACAATTCTGCATGTCTAAGAGATGTTTACCCATTTAGAATCGCCATTCTTATGGCGAACAACACTGCTGGTGATCAAAATACTACATTCGAGTACAAAGTGTTGACCAGTGGTTCGCATAACTTTCACCAAATGCTCTATTTATGACACTTCAGTTTCTGTAGCGAAGTATGTGTTAAGTGGCAAACAACGACCTATAAGTTCTTGGACATTTCAGACATTTATCCCGCTTGCAATTTTACAACTATATGTTTACGTAGTTTAGACATATTCCGTTCCTATTAATAATATGTTTGTTGGGGTTACATTTCCAAATTAAATTTAATCAAATTTAGCTCAGGATTGATTAACCCCGGATATGTGACCTGCTATGGATGCATAAAGTTGGGGTTGCCCGTGAACTTGATGTGTCGTTTGTGTGAAATTAGGCTTCTATTAGTTTAAGTTCTTTACGAAGGTAAAATGCCATTGGTACAATAACATGACTTAATTTTTGAATCTAATTGACTGAAGTTTGGGCAGCCATTAAGCATAAACTATATGGACATATTTTTCAAGCAACGGAATAAATTGGTTCTTTAGGCATTTCGTAAGGTTGTCGTCACTGCTAAAGCAATTAACCGTAATTTCAAGTAGAATCTTGAAAAGTACAGCAGCACAAAGTCTTATAAAAAGTAATTAGTTTCTCTGCCACGAAAGAAACAAAAACTCTCGCAATTGATCACGTTGAGAGTTGAGACACATTATGGAAGTGCTTATTTTCCTAATTAAATGGCATTAACAAAAGCTGCTTACAGTAAAGTTGCAGTCCAATGCACCAAATCTATCATTCAAAATAATTTGCGACCTGGGTAAAATACGTAAGATTAATACAAGACAACTTGCGATGATTAGATGTTATCAGAGCGGTGGCCTGTATTTATGGTTTATTCAAATGTATTTGAACTATAGTACTATAGAAGGGTGGTTTACCGTTACATCTTGTTTGCCAGTAATTGCTGTTTTCTACAAATGCACATTTTTCTCTACACTAATCTGTGGTGCAATCTCCTACGATCTGTGACGTAATCATAAGAGAGCAAGTTTTAAGGGATAACGCAACGTGGTTTGTCTCCTTTGTGTCTGACTACACAGATTAGAGCAGTGTTTTTCAAACTTTTGTAGCCCGAGGACCACTTCATCTTCGAATTTTTTTCTGAGGACCACGAAACATAATTTCGTTCTGACATGCTTCCAAAACAGGCGATTTTATAAACCCGTGCCTAGTTTAAGTTATCTTTTCGCGGACCACTATGAGGGGATGGCGGACCACACTTTGAGAATCACTGCTGTAGAGCATAGGGGTACATCATTTTTGATCTGTTTGTGCAGCGAGCGAGCATTATTCTAGTGTTGTGTGTATCGACTGAATGACCAAATACAGAAATGTGTAAATTGTAACTTCGGCAAAGTTAACTGGGATGACTTAGAAGTCAGTTCGCTAAACAATAAATATAGCCGCCCTTGTCTGTGTGATTATGTTTACCCACGGTGTTGACGCTGCCTGAAATCAGGATGTATTCCTTACATTATTTTACATTGGGTCTCATAGTTACCTATGCTTGCTTTTCTTTCACGGGGTTCGTTCCCGAGGAAGAATCTTGATCAGGTGTTTTATCAAGCCTGCGTATGGGTCGTTCGCCTCAGACCAATCGACCAAGTGCTGTTGTGTGTATATAGCAGTCAACTATGTGGCTTATTTTTTTAAATCCTGATACAAAGGAACGCCAGTGGTTTCAGTGTAAATCATGAAACAACGCAGACAGTTTATTGTTTCAACTAATTTTCTATTCAGCGGTTCGTAACCTGTACTCGTACCCCTAGGGTTACGAGATCTGCTTTCTACGGCAGTGGTTTTCCAACCAAAGAATTTTTAAAATTGTACACTGGCGACCCGTACTCCTCGTTTGCCCGACTTTTAGACTCGTTGGCGCTTAAAATGCCCCTGTGTTGTCAAAACGCGCAATTTCTTCTTTGTTTAATGGTAATATGAAACAGCGAAAAACACCAGCAACAAAATTACAATGTAGCAATTAACAGGCAACAACATTTAATGCGGCAGGCACTGTCTCTGTTACCACGTTTTTTAAAACTGTCATCACATTTCTTGAAACAACATTCTGCTGAACGCACGGTAATTATGAAACAAACAAATCTTGTAACATATGATTTGCTATCCGCATATTTACATTTGAAAATAACAAATCTGGCGCACAATAACATACAATTTAATAACTTGTCAGATCTTTTATTACAAACACCAAAGAGTATAAGTTAAATGAGTGTAAAATTAATGGAATTCGGGTTTTAACACTTTTCAAGCACTTAACATTTTTCCAATAAAAGCTAATAACCGGACACGAACGAAACAGGTGATACATATAGTCTCTGTAGCATTTTTGCAGAAAGTGCATTTGTTAAAAAAAATTTTCCAAAGAAGTGTATCGATTGGTTGCACACTGTGGCACCTAGATTAATTGTTGCTTATAATAGAGCAAACTTATTGCACAGCTTTTAAAAACTCGGTACTTTTCTTGATTTATTTCAAAACACGCCCCAGCAAACAACAAAATCATACCATATCATACCATATATTTTGATATATTGGGCATGGGCGCTGAAAACTTGCGTTACCTGCAACATTCTTTTAGCGACGCATCCACGTAAATTACCAAGTGCACCAGCAGCATTCGAAGGCACCCCCAAGCGAAGTAGCAAGCCTCGCCGTGCGTCAAGAGAAATCGCCCATCTTTCCATTTAAAAGCAACCGCATCGAAACGGGTTACCTGCGTGTTACCTGCAGTGTTTACAATTTCGTCGCATTTTTCCCCACCTAAATGCGTTACCTCAGAAATCGAAGGATTTTAGCAACGGACCAAGTGAATTACTAAGTGCACCAAGTGCACCAGCAGTATACAGAGGCACCGATTTAAACGGGTTATCTGCGGTATCAACAAGTTTCGTCGCTTCTAAACGGATTACCTGTGTGTTACCTGCAGTATTTACAATTTCGTCCCCTTTTTCCCCTGTCTAAATGCTTTACCTGTAGTATTCGAAGCTATAAGTGACGGACCAAGTAAATTTCCAAGTGCACCAAGTGCACCAGTAGTATGCGAAGGCAGTGGTTTGGTTGGTGAGCTTTAAACTTTACTTTTTGTCATGCAGTAAGCACAATGGGCATGGTTTGGATATTAAGATTGCATTTTTGTTTGCTTTGCTACATATTGCTTCCATGGGTATTTTTGTGTGGAAAAACAATTGCCAATGTATTAAACAGTGACAGTCAAATTCCAGTGTTGGACAGTTTATCCAAGTCTCAACTTTCAAAACTGGTTGACGAACTTCTTTCCAAAGCAAATGGGGGACAACAACAAACTGGTAATTATATGTATCACCTAATTTGAAAACAAACCAAACGTATTTCTGAGTAAATGTCTGCTTCGTGGGTAAAGAAGTGGCATATATACCAACTGCTGCACTGCGTCAGTTGTAAAACATGTCAATTAATCACTTAGAAATGTGCAGCTTTGTGGTCAGGGCTGAACTATTCTCTGTTGCACATGACTTTGACCTGCAGTAACCTTTGACTGTTCAGCAGCCAACCTTTGGTTGTGAGGCATAAACTCTCCATGACCTTTTTTAGCATGGCCTTGGTTATGCAATATAAATTTACCATCAACATTCTGCTCTTAGATAGACCATGTATATTTTTGTTAAGTATGACAGCAGAGCTGCTTTACGGCATAATAAAACTAACACATTTCGATTACTGAATGCAATCACAGTTTGATTGGCAAGATAATAATTGCACAACTAGTCAAGTGAATGCCTGTGTTATGTGTGAAGTGTGAAGTGGTCTGTGGCCAACCGCTGCACTGTATGGCTTGTCACTGGGGCAATCAGGTTAAAAATTTTTAACAAGAAATTAGAAATTTGCTCACATTTCAAATTTTAACTCATTTGTCCTAATATTTTCAACCCAGATGGCCAATAAACAAAAAAATGTTATTTTGGGCCGGAAGAGGGGATGTAAATGGTTAACCCATACCAAACTGTCATAATTAGAATACATTTAGACATAACTTTCTTTGCCAAAATGGCAAACAAACTCCTGTTTAGACAGGAAAAAGAACGAAAAGAGTGAAAAAATGTGTCCACATCACAGAAGGAGACCCAAATTAATAGAAATGGTATTTGTGAAAATTATAAGTAATTGTTCTCATGTCCAAATAACACTCCATCTTCATACCCTCTAGGAACAGTGCCCCTGGTTAAGAACCCCTGATTTTAGGTGTCATAGTGTATGTTCAATAGCAATATGGAGAATGGCACCTCTGTTTAGTTACTATTGTGATATTTTGCAGAATTACAAGAGTGCCAAAATAAATTTGAAACAAAAAATGACAGAATAATCAGGACAAGAGATTCTCTTCAAAATGGTGCCCAGTTTCTTGTTGCTGTCCCTCGTGTAAAGACTGCCCAAGCTTGCTTTCAAGAATGTTGCAAATATAAGAATGGAAATGAAAACCTACAGTGAGTAGGAAAATGTAATTAATTAAATAAGTGAAGGAAAGATTTTGTGAAAAGATATAGGGCAATTTAATTTGTTCGCTTCATTTTCATCCTGGGGGAGGGGTGTGAACCAACTTGGATCCATTTTTTGGTAACTTCAATTTGGGAAAACCCATCAGGTATTACTGGATTGGAGCGTTGCCACTTAATTTTATTGTTGCGTAAAAAGAGCACAAGGCAGTTGTGTAATGTATTTAGAAAATTGACAAATCCCTCATCCTCTACGGATATGTCACTGAGTTGTATATGTTTCCAAGCAATTTAAACAGCCCACATGTTTTAGTTTTAGCTGAAGACTTCACACCGTACCATCTATGAGTCCGTAAATTGAAAATGAAAATTTCTGTTTTGTCTCTGAAAGGACAGAATGTTCATAATAAGCTTAACATGACAATTTAGTTTATAGTTTTTAAAATTTTGGGTCTAGATGTAAATTTGGTTTATTACTTTGAGAAGCATGAATGCTAAAAGTAAATTTTGTGTTTGTAACATTGGATTTGTTGTTTGTGCAGATGCGATTTGTCCGTTTTCCAAGTTATGTCGGCAAGACAGGATGTACCGCAATGTTTTTTGTTTGATTGTGTTAATGAATCAAAAGATAACACCTTTTTGTGTTTATTTTCGCAACATACTGGATATGTCACCTACAAAAGAAAGGTATAGTTATGGGTCCCCTTCCATGAAGGGGACACATATTGTTTTTTACTCTGTTTTATTTCTTTTTTTCTGTTTAACGCAAGTTTGTTCCCATGTTTTGGTCAAGAAGGAGTTGTTCAAATTTCTTTAAATTTTCACACATGATAGATGGGAAGTTGTGCACTGTCAACTTTTTACCCCAATTCACCCACCGGTACACCCACAGGCCCTGAAAATGTAAAATTTTTAAAACGGCAATATTTAGCAAAGTAAGTTACCTAGAAGTTTCTTTTTTATAGTTGATACAATGCCAAGTATTTTAAATGATTTTTAGGCTTTAGTTTGGGTTTTTTTCCTTTTTAACCCCAAATAATTCAGTTTTTTGTTTACATGTTTTCGTCACGTGCCAAGTGCATTACAACCTGATGCATATGTCAATTGTCAACGTTCATGCGCCTTACTCATGATAATGTTTCATGTGACCTTAATAATCAGTATCGGTCTTAAAAAAAACATTTCGTTGTATCTCTAATTACACCTCAATATAGGCAAAACATTTTATTTCATTCAGGATCCAGTTTCAAGTTCGTATGGAATATTGCAAACTACAACAGCTAGTAAAACACAAATTGATGATGCAGTTACTGAAGTAAATTCAATTACAGGTAAATTATGGATCCACGTTCTGAAGGTGACACAAAATGTTTTGAAGGGGTTTAAACTTTTACAGATTGGGTCCTTGTACTTGTTTGTCCCTTTTTTCCCCATTGTTTGACACCAAAATTTGAAAAGCTTTCGACATGGAGATTGTAATGGCCATGATGTCAGAAATTATCTGTTGGGATTTGCTAAATCCTTCTTACATTTTGTTTGAAGTTTTCATTCTAAATTTTAAAGTGACTATGCCCTATTAACAAAACTACCAATGTGTGCGGGGATCTATCTAGTTGTGGTTTCTTATGACCAGTTCTTCCACAAGCCCAAAATATAACATTTGAAAAATATTTGAAATTATTTTATAAGGTTCGTCACCTAGAATTTTTCCTATTTTATACTGTTTAAAATATTTTGTGACTTTTAATTAGATTGGCCCTTTCACCATTTTGACCCCAAATATTCATTGTTAAAAGTTTATTTATTGTTTTTATTACTAGTTATCGGTTACTTTACTGACGCATGATCAGTATAGATCACTGTCTTCGTAGTGATATGTAATGATGTACCAAACTTTGATTTGCCGAAATTTTTCAGCTGAACCAGTGATTTTGATGAAGATTGGGTTACAGTGGAATTAGTTGCTATGATTAGGTCAAAACCGAACTTTTCTTCACAAAATAGTAATGTACTATAAACACCAACAATGGTGCCTGGACCTTATCAATAATTGTCATTGCTGATAAAGATGTTTATAATTAGGGCACAGGTGTCTCTTTCGTCTAATTACATAGCACACAATCTATTAAACTGTGCTATAACTAACAAGAACATTTTTATGGGTTCCCTATCATTTGGTCTTTTCCAGCAAAAAACGTTATTTGGCCACTGGCAACAATAGCTGAGGCAACCCCCTAGTCCAGTGGTTCCCAACCAGGGAGAAGTTTGATGGGTCAAGGGGAGTAATTTCCATTTCATAGTAACGTTATGGCGTGGCCACCTTTGGTTTTTCAGGCACGGTGGCCGCCACCTTGCATTTTTTGATCTATTTGTAGCAACCTTGTACAAGTTTGCCAATATTTGCACAGAACAGGGACGTAGCAAGCTTATTCATAAGGTGTCAAAACTAAACGTATACAAATAGTGAATGGCTTTGGCGTTTTACATGCGATTGTTTACCGGTGAATCATAAGCCATTGTTACGTTACAATCCGGTTATGTTCTCATTAGACATGAACAGAAGCAAATGTAATATTTGATGTAACGCTTGCCTTCAAATAGCGAAATGCTTTCATAGTGTTTTTATGTACATGTGTTAAGCTACAACCAAGCAATATGCAAGAACAATGTAGAGATAGATTCTGAACTAAACGACCGAAAGACCTTGTGGCTACATTCGTTCGAACACGAGTTTTCATGCATATGACGAACCACGATGGATTTGTAATTTTGGATAGTCTTAGAATAGAACTATCGTTTTACAAATGTGTTCAGGGCCATGTGACTT
>QXVZ01025293.1:0-19034 GCA_008931825.1 Phallusia fumigata | reverse complement strand
TGTTCAGGGCCATGTGACTTGATACGCGCGTACTAAACTTTGTTTTGTTCCCACGTGTATCTTAACCGCATGTTAGTGTATGTTGATCGCCGCAGTGTTGCAGTTTAGTACGGCTTGTACGTAATGAAATTTTTTACGAGCGAAGTAAATAACCAGCCAAGGAAGTGTTATAGTAACTGTCACGTGTGTTGGGATAGCGCGACTCTTGCTGTTGTTCACGTGTGTGACGTCACAATACTTGGCGTTGTGACGTACATCTGCCACCTTGCATTTTTGCAAAACTCGCCGCCTATGATTAGGTGTATCACTAGTTGTATGTTTTTTTAACAAAACACCTTTTAAAGCGTAGGGTCGATTAACATGTTTTATGACAAATCATTTGCTTCCGTTTGGAATTAATGATCTCTGTGCAATAAAACCATATATGTGTTAACCATATTCATCTGTAAACAGAAATGATATAAGTGGAAAATATCATTTAAGGGGTCATAGTGTTTGTGCACAGCACAGGGGTTGGTGTCAGACAACTGCTTCATGCATATACCGATATTCAGCTGTATATAAGCTTATATTTGGTCTACATAAGGGCAAAACATTGTTATTGAATATATGCAGATTTTATTTCACCAATCCAAACGTGCAGCAAGTTTGAATGGAAGTGTGTTAGTGGAGTGTGCATAAATATGTTCAGTGTCTGCAATAAAGTCTTGGACTGCAGTGATGGAAGTGATGAATTTGACTGCCCAGACAAAACCTGGGAACAAAATGGTAAGTTTCCTTGGTAAGTTTTTTTTACATGTCTTGTGTGTAAATAAAGTATTTGTAGATGAAAAGGGAACTGCTGTAACAAACATGACCACAACAATAACTTCAACTACAACAACTAAATCCAAAAAAACTACTGCTGGGTTAACTTTGCTACCAAACACAACCATACACTCTACGGCGTTAATACCTGTCCCATCCTTGGCTACAGAAAAGAAAATTGACGATCAAAATGTTTCTGCAGTTCATCCGGAACAAGGTGCACTGCTACCTTTAGCCTTGGGCCTTGCTGTTACTGTTTGTGTGTTGGTAATGGTGTTGTGCAGGCTAAAAATTATGAAGAAAAAGTTTTTAAAAAAGCCTGGCCCTCTTTTAATGGACGAGTCTGACTATTTGATCAATGGAATGTACTTATGATATACCTACAAACTAGTGCAGGTATTAACGTTGAGCAGTGCATTGAGAGCCAATATGCAGTGTTACAAGGCAGTAAAATTGAATTTTTAACCAGTATTTGTGTTCATTTGTTTTATTTACATTGGCATTAGGTGTGGACACAATGAGCTTGTTATGTTCACTGTGTTACAGTTATATGAAAACAAGGTACTGAAATCACACATTTTTGCTTCACATGGTCTGATAAACAACAAACTTTTACCTAACCTATTTTCAGGTTGTGCTTGTAAAGTTTTAATGTGTTTGATTAATATTATGTTTTTTACTGAAACGGAATTTGTTCGTGAAGCAATGTGTAATGTGCTTCGGTATTTCATCTTTAGGATAATAACCCCAGTACTAGAGTTACTCATTCGAGGGTTTGTGTGGGTATGTAGGTTCACAGGACAGTGATTTAACAAAAATCACAATTCATCAGCATAATGTGATACTGAACGGAACGCTTATTTAAAGACAGTTACATTTGAATTGTGGTTACTATGTGGTTACTATGAGCGTTTTTCCAGTGCCTGTTCAACTATGAAAATGACTACATCAAATTTACCTTAGTTATGATTAGTGATGCACCGAAGCTTCGGTTTGCCAAATTTATTGGGGCGATTCAGCAATTTTGACGAAGATTCGGTTTCGACCGAATAATTTGTTACGATTGGGCCACAAACGAGCATCAGGTGATATTTGTCATTACCTAAACGATGTTTGTATTTAAGGCGCATCATGTGTCTTTTTCGCCTAATTATGCACCACACAATCTGACGAATTGCACTGTAACGAATAGGCCTAACAATGAAAAGAGGCAACAAAGGAATTATGATTGTTCAGTTGCGCAACAAAACTGGTCAAATAGGGTATTTTTGTTGCTGTTTGTGGTAAGTTATGCTATTTATGTCAGCTAAGCCATACATGTTTTTAAAACTTGAGGGCTTAGCGGTGTTTTTTGTTTATGACGTCAACTAGTTTTTATTAAAGGATTACCGTTTTGTCCACTCCCGCCAAAAGATCAGTAGTTCATTTGGAAGCTGGCCACGACGGCCAAGGCAACATTAAAACCTACAGAACTAATGCACCTTTGCTACAGAACTAAGATGAAAATGCAACACAACTGTCCTGTTTTGCCTTGCCGCAAAAAGCTCAAGTGATTATGTCAAAAGCGTAGCATACGGGTTCGCATGACGTCACAATGATTCGGTTGATTTGGCTGAATTTATTCAGCAAAATCTGCCAAATATTTGATTTGGGTTCGAACCTAATTTATGCGACTCGGTGCATCACTAGTTATGATTCCTTTAAAGGGGATGGTGGGACTCGACGTACAAAAATTTGGAAACCAATAGCATTCATAACCTTGAGTATATTTGTGAAAACACATCGTTAAATACAGTTAGAAACAAAACCTCTATTGCTGTACGTATAGGTATGCAAGTTTTCTATCAATAAAATGTGCTATAACAAGGTTTATTGACAACAGAGTTTGTTTGGAATGAGGGGATAAACTCGACCAACAGATATCACCAATACCAAATAACTTAATTATGGAATCCGGGTGTATGTAGGATGGCAATTTGTAAGCCACCCTTCTGGTTGTGCGTGTTATTGTTGTTCAGTAACAAATTTAGCTGTGTTATGCACTTTTGAAAGCAAAGAGTATACTTGATCACGGACCATGGCAATTTTTAGAAAACGATTCCAAGTGAGGTAAAATTGAATTTCAAACGGAGTCTGTGACCCAAAATAAAGAAATCCTGGCTTTTATGACAAATTGTTGAAAGACCAAATTCTCTGTGAGAGCAATAGTTTCTATGTTTTTTACACATCTTGTTTCCCCAAGAAATGTACATTCAAAATCATTGTAATGTTTCACCAGCACAAACATGAGACACGACCTAATGTGCCTATAAATTTTGAATATATGTTACACATACTTTGTATTCTTTATCTTATGATGGTCATTTTATCCTGTGTTGTTGCAAATACACATAATTTAAACTTCAAATAGCGCATTTATATGACAGAAAGGAATGCAAAAATGAAATCTCATTAAATGCAGAGCAAAGTAATGCATTTAAGTTGTGGTTTGTGTCCTGCACAACATTAAATAAAAACTACACAAAATACCAAACATTGAACTGACCAGTTGTGTGGCCACACACTCCGTCATTTTAACAATGTTCTAACCCTTTGCTGGTCCTCAGTCAGGGTGTCATTTCTATGTCCAGGCAAGCGACTATTTTTGCACTATTCCCTGTTTATGATGTATGCTGTTGTGTTGCAATAGTTAAATTAAGATGCCCTAATAATATGTTCATAAGTACTGTCACCAGTTGGCTCTAGTCTTAAACCAACGATGTAAGGATGCGCTTCCTCTATTGCTTTGTTTGGCCCTATAATCTCCATTGTTTAATCTGCAACCCCCACCCCCTCCCAAAAGTATGTCCAATTATTAAACAAGGCCCCCCAATGTAAAGAAACATGATGAATTTATATTTTTGTTGTAATGGGTTATGGTCTATGTTCAATGACAATGTGTTTAACCCCATCCCCACCCAGTTTGTCACTGCTTTTATAAAACGAAATTGTGGTATATCATATGTTTTATAATGCAATGCAAAAATGTGTCAATCACATAATTTTTTTCATGTGTCATGGGAGGCAGATAGTTGAATAAAAGAGAGATGTAGGTTTGCCAACAACTGCCCATTCATATTGTAAGGCCAAGAATTAGCAATTTTGTTTTTTGAAGAACATCAGTTAATAAGGAAATGTAGGTATTAGCCTAACACACTGTATTTCTGCTGGACAATTCATGGTAATGGATGAACGATTGAAGCACAATTTTCAGCCTACAGGACATGAACTAAAAACTGACAAGCTTTGAAAATGATTTTAATTGTTTTTAAAAGGAATGTTTTTAGTAGCTCGGTATTCTATAACAATTGTTCAAATCAAAGTATTTGAAAAATTTTGACAGAACAACAATGAACTGCAAGTAAAAAAAGAACAACAAGTTGCATTGCTTTATTTTGAGAAGTTCCATAAATTAATTATTAGCTGTCCTGCTTTTGACTGCAACAACTCAAATTAAAACTATAGAGGTGATGTTCTTCACATTGCCATTGTACACATTACGACTTCTTACATGAAAGTATAAGTGCATTTTATTGGTAGTGTTGTTAACGGGGTGTGATCATTTTGAGATTAAAAAAAAGTAAAGGTCACCTTTTAGAATCCAACTAAATCATTTACAACACCATGACAATTACATCTATGCAAAAAGCATGGTTTAAACCAGTGGTCAGCAAACTGTTGGCCGCGGAAACCTTACTTATGTGGGCCGCGTGGTGTATAGGAGCTGGATCCTGACGCGATGGCGGGGCCAAAACGCGGAGTCGTACTCCATTGCACCACATGTAAACTGTGATTATTTCACATGACAAATAAATGTCATGTAGGGATGCATTGCGATGAAACAAACAATAGTTATTTGACAAAACAAAATAATTGTTATGTAACAAAAAGTCTGAAACACAAGAATTGCAATGCAAAGTGTACACGACATGAATTTCATTGGCGAAACAAACTTGTCTCAGTTATTTTGTATTAGTTTGTACGGAATGTTTTATGCTGTGTTGGCCACCAGTTAAGATTAAATGGAGAATTTGGGCCTTCGTAAAAACAGTTTGCCGACCACTGGTTTAAACCATACAGTCACACTAACCAATATGTAGACCTGCAGTGACTGTAAGCCATGCTGCAAAAAATTAAGCTGTAGTTGCACAGACCAGACTACAAACAATCTTTTCTAATGCAGTTTTCAGTTATGCGCACTAACTTCAAACACACACTCGCCCTTCGACACACCAAATTTAATTTCAGCATATATGCTTCTGTACTGTAGATAACTACTTAGAATAGGAGCAGAGTTATTGTAACACACTGCCTTTTACAACAAAGCAAACAGATTCGGTATCAAGATCACGGCTTGATATTTACAAACTGAGTGAATACCAAGCAGCTGGAGAGAAAGTCTGTTTTATACAGAAAGCAGTGGTGCAATATCAGCCATGATTATATAAAGTTGCTGTGATGCACTGTTTTTTACAATGTAATTTGGTTACCACTGCACAGCTACAGGTTAATTTTAGTCAATCAGAAATGCCTGCCTAACCACCCCAAAGGCCGGTTTTGCATTGCTTCATTTAGGGCAGAACAGTCTACCTTTAAACATGCCTTTGGGGCTGCGGGTTAATTACATTAGCAATCACGCTAAAAATTTAAACAACTAACGAGAAGCATCATATATATCCAGGTTTTCACACCATTCAACAAACTTAGTGCTTGTAAAAACTATTCTGTGCATCAGTGAGGTGAAATCTAAAGGGCTGAAAAGTGTACGATTTTTTTTAAATAAAACTCAAAATGTGTGTGACCCATCATTTTCTCCACAGCTATATATGACACAACAAAAAACACAAGTATTATTGGGCAACCATTCCTGTGTGTCTTCTGTTTTTATCTGCAACTGGGATAGTTCTCCTTTACTCTGTTTTTGGTTTGTAAATTTTTGACCAATTTAGAAAACTTTACTGGTGTTAGTTTTGGTAATCACTATGGGTCCCAATCCTGAAGCCTACTTTTGGCAACCAATTTAATTGGAGGTCATAATCAACTCACATAAAACACAGAAAACTTCATTTAAACATTTATTTTTGTTCAAAACTTTGATTTGTACGCTTTTATAAGTGTATTTAGGTGTCACTGAGTGGCATTTTTGTACATTTTTAAGGCACTTTGATGTAAAAATGAACCTTGCGGCCTTAAACACAATTTGACATCATACATGCTTCACCACAACTTGTCTATATCCGAGTCATATTGCACAACCTATGTCTACAATAATAAGTATAAGTGCACCATCTTGTAAATGTCAAAATTACTGTACATCATATATATACACATTACAATTTCTTAGTGTACTGGTGGTTCATCTGGTGGTCGCTGGTCATTTTGTTGGTGATCCTAAAAACAAGGTAAATTTAATTAGAAGGTAGTTCACCACAGGGAACTAATATTTTTTGAGAAAATTTATAACAAATAAAAGTCAACCTGGATTAGACGTCGATTTATGGGTGACTAGGGTGATATGTCACCCCTTACAAAAAACCAACAATATTGTCACCCATGGTTTTTTTTATATGTGTAAGCCATAGGCGCCGAACCTGGGTATGCCGGGTGAAAATCTCGGGAATGCCGCATACCCGAGAATTTGACCATTGTTCGTTATGCGTTATTTACTGTTACGAAATTCTTTTGAACTTTAAACCATTCGTAACAAACGCCATTGAGCTCAAAGTATTGTCTCACAACCAGGTAATTGTTCGCATGAGAAACCACAAAACACGAGGGAAAAAATGGGAGTAATAGTGACGTCATAGTGAGCCTGTGATGCAATAGCTGCTCTAGCGGTAAAGAAATTTTAAATTTACAGTGGAGCGTTGCTGTCCAGAACAAACATGTTTACATTCGTTCCCCCGACACAACTCGTTGCCTTTCCCAACAGCAGGTGCTTGCTGGGTTGCGGGACAGAAAATACAAGATGAAAACTAGAAGGGTGGCTTACCATATATAGACATTTTACATGTACTATTACCCGATACTGAAAGAGAACATATATTCCCCACATTATTTTGCATTGGATCTTATAGTTACCTGTGTTATTTATGACATGATTGTTTCTGATGGCAGAAACATATGGGTCCCCACACATGCAAAGTTCTACATATTGGTAACCGCTGGGGCTATGGGGTTAAACTAAACTCATGACACACCGCCGTGACCATATCTACCAGCTGTGAAAGTTTCATGGACAAGCTGCATGGGAGAAAAAAGAAAAAGTAAGAAAAAAACAAAAAACAAACAGAGGACCCATAATTATCTACTGTCAGTAATCTCCTAATGCCTGTGCAGGTATAAACGTTAAATCTTAACAAAAAATCGTTGAAAACTTCCACGCACTTGTTACATGCAGTTTTGGAATTTAAACATTCATTTTTGTGAGTTATGGAAACAGAAGTTCAATGGAGCATTACGGTGTTGTTGTGCAACGGACCACAGGACAATTTATTTGTTATTCAATGCGGCCTTACCACGCAGGAAAATGCATTCGTTTGCAACAGTAACTAAAGTTTCAGGCGGTAAATTTGCATTGCGAGAAGTGCTTAAACTGCAAGCCTTAACATAGTCTCACCCTATTAAGCTCCAAGAAAGATATTTGGCATTTCATGACGTCATATAATTTGGCATACCTGATAAAATTCAAAAGTCGGTGCCTATGGTGTAAGCTAGTTTAAACTAGAGAGGTGGCGTTCTCGATATTTTCATTCCACATACACATTTCTGCTAGCATAAACATATGGGTCCAACACACATGCAGTTTCCGAATAGTAGTAATGTTTTTAAGACGTGATCGGTTTAAAAATCAGTTTTACAAATTTAAACAAAAAGTAAAGATTTCCATTTATAATTTAACTAAATCATTTCTTAACAGCATGTCAATTTCAATCTCAAAAGCATGAATTAAACCCCACAGTCAAACTAACCAATAGTTTGACATGCAGTGACCTTTGGCCGAGCCGCAGTAAACCGCAAACTCCTAACGACCGTTTCCAAAGTGGTTTTAGCAACATGCTGTAAATCCAACAATAACATTTCGCTTTTTGACCAACCAAATATAAGCTTATGCTACTATACAAGAGAGTGCAACTGTAAATGAGGGAAAAGTTATGGTAAGGTGTTATGTTTTACAGCGTTATTTAGCAAACGCATCTCAGTTACTACGCAATTATGTAAAGCAGTGGTGTAGTATCAACAGTTAGGATTCGTGTGTCATAAAAATGATGATCTCTTTATACATATTGGAAGGTGTTTTGTGTACGAAACGAATAAATAAATTGCTGTCCCACACTGTCTTCTACATCGCAAAATAGCAAACATATTGAGGTCATCATCGCTTAATTTTAATCAGCGAAATGCCCATCTTGTCGCACCAAAACCCCCATTTATGTGTAAAATAGCAGCCTGTTACCAACTGCTGAGCATTGTGTCGCTTGTGTCGTAAACTCGTCAATCACTCCCTTGCGTCATGTCGTTTTGCATTTGGGGCAAAACAGTCAGCAGTTAAACACATTTTTGCAGCTATGAGGGTAAATATTCGACCGATCAGGCTAAAATTTTAAACAACCAATGAAAAGCACCCTACATATGTCCATTTTAAATTTCAATACATTTGGATTAGTATGCCCCAAGTAAAGAGCATGTTAACAAAAAACTGAATATTTGGGGTAAAAAGGTAAAAAATGGGTGAAACCAAACTAAAGCCTAAAAATCATTTAAAATACTTTGCATTGTATCAACTATAAATAGAAACTTTTAAATAGAAAAATAAGAAACTTCTCGATGACTTACTTTGCTAAATATTGCCCTTTCAAAATTTTCACATTTTGTGGGCCTGTGGGTGAATTGGGGTAAAAAGTTGCCCCCCCCCCACTTCAGATACCCATCTATCATGTGTAAAATTTTGAAAAAATTTGAACAACTCCTTCTTGATCAAAACATGGGAACAAACTCGCGTTAGACAGAGTAAAACAATATGCGCCCCGTTAATTATGACTCATAATTATACAAGTTTTCCAGTTTTTCCAATAATGTACTTGAGCCATAAAAACATTAAAAAATTTAACCAGGCTGAGCATTTTAATTTTTTTTTAATTTGACCCATTTTAGGGGGCTAATGGGATGACCGGCGGTCAAAAACTGCAGGGCCGCTCGGTCTGCCTCATGAACGTCTAAAACTGTAGGGCCGCTCGTTGCGCTCGGTAGGCGGACCAAGCGGCTTTGCAGTTTTATACTTGTGAGAGGCGGACCGAGCGGCTCTGCAGTTTTAGACGTTCATGAGGCGGACCGAGCGGCCCTGCAGTTTTAGACGTTCATGAGGCGGACCGAGCGGCCCTGCAGTTTTTCTATTGTGAGACGCGGATTGAGTGGCTCTGCAGTTTTAGAATAGCGAGGTTCGTTGATTTAACAACACAGGAGGAAGTCCAATTTTGCACGTCTCTTGTGATATATCCACCATTAATATTAGATATAACAGGAAGTATAATGACATTATTGAATCACGTGCCAGGCTGCTTGGATTCGATCATTTTGCCACAAAAATTGCTAAAAATCGACGCCTGTGATTGGAACCAATACTATTTTAACCGAATCGGTTTGCATAACTTATCTACAATTTGTGTCAATGCAGGTGGCATTTACAAATGTGACAAACTCGATCAAAACTGCTTGTTTCAGTTTTAGCTAGTACTTAGCTGCATGTTTAAGAAATTATAATGATGGAAAGGCATAACAAGTGACAGGAGCATTTTCAAGAGGTTGGATTTTTTGCAGCATCAGTAAAAATTTAGATACATTGTGAAATTAGTTTTAGTTGTACCTTTATGGTAGAGCTGGGGCAAAAAAAGTAGTTGCCTTGGCCTTTCACTTATGTACGTTTTTCCAACCTAAGCACCTAACTAAAGCGACAGCTCAGCTGTAATTTTTATGGATGTTGAAAAGTTTCATGAGATCTAGCGAAAGGCATTGGGTACATAAAGTAAACAAACAGTCCTTATTGTTGTTTTGTTACTTATCATTAACTTTTAAGCAAAATTGCATTTTAATAGTGTTCTTGGTATTTGATTTTTTATTTGACCAGATTTTTTTGCGCAGTCAAATACCCAACCCTAATTCGGACAATGTTAGCCCAAAATGTGTTAAATTTAACACATTTGGGTTGCTAACAGGGTAAAAATTAGTGTTTCATACCGGAATGGACTGGAACAAAATAAATAAATTTTGGTCCAATTACCGGAACGAAATAAAGAAATAAAAAAACTCAAAATACCGGAACGGAACGAAATACTGTTATTTTTTATTCCGGTATATCGGTCTTGACATATACCCCAGAAGAGTTTCTTGAAATTTCAAGTCTGATACCTAATGAAATAAATATGTCGGTACCGGAATGAAATACCGAAATAAATAAATTGCCCAGACTGAATTACTCCTTTGTACCTAACCACTTAGGTATAGGGGTCAACTAAACATTTATGACCAGCTGTGAAAGTTTCCTGAAAACATACCAAACATTTCATGCAAAACGTGAGTGGACAAGATGCTGCATTGAAAACAATTGTATTCCCCTTACAAAGGAGGTCAAAATTAACATCTGTAATAGTATCAATCCAGTTGGTTTATAGCTTTTTTCACAAAAAAAAAAATGAGAAAGAAGTTTGCTTTTGGGTGAGGATTTATTGAAAAAATTCCCTCCTTGGCAGTGAACTAATGAGATAGGTAACTTGTGTTTTTTCCTAAAAAAAATTTACATTGAATGTTTAGGACTGTTTTATGCATTACATTTCCACCATTGTCTTTGACTTGTCTTCTCAATCCTGATGGTCTTGTCAAAAAAAGTAGAATGATCACAACAATCCAAAGAATCGATGCAAATAACAAAATCCATTGTTGATCCTGTTGAACAGGAATGTCTGTTGGAGCTGAAACAATTGCAACATGATGTGATGTCAGAATGATACTGCAAACAGCTTGCAAGTTGTGCATTTGGGCAAATAAATTGCATAGTGTTGGACTAGTGTATAGGGGATGGGTCAATAAGCATGACGAAACCCTGCACATCACACGGAACAGCTAGGGGGTATCTACAGGGCTATGGAGTCAAAGAAACAGATGGCCTAACCCCATGACCACACATCATTGCTATGCAAGAACAGCACTGTTGATATAAATTAGAATTTTAAATAAAGAACTGGAGACCCTCTGGCTACATTATTTGAACATATTGGCTATGTGATTTTACACATATAAAACAACACCTTATCAAGAAATTTTTTGGGTGACACCTAAGCAACACACCCCTTCAGAAAACTTGATCTTATTTAAGGATTGCAGTTTGTCCTTGCTATAGTTGCTAATGCTGTTATTTTTGTGATTTAAGATTTAACCTAAGCCCTATTTCAAATTGCAGGATTGAAATTTATAACCTTTTCACAACAATTATGCGTAAAGAAAGACCTACACTCTGGAAAACATTCAGTTTCAGTACAATGCTGCTGAGATGTTCTCAAGACCGACAGTAGTCGCTGGATCGCTCGTTGCCCATTGCACACACATTCACAAGGATCAAAACTTTCTCCAGACATGTTAAATACTGAAAAAATCTGTTTTGATATATAACTGCAAACCATCAAACTTTTGTCAATTAAGTTTTTTCATTGATAACATTACATGTGACAAATGATTAAGACCTACAGCTAACTGGAAAAATATCAACCTTCCAATGTTTCGTGTATCAGTTGTCCATTTACATTTGTTTAAAGTGGGTGTTGGTCAGGTTCTAAACCCATTATTTATATATTTGTCAGGATGGGTTGGTAATAACTAATAAACATTTCAATTAAAGAAAAGTCAGAGAGGCTCTTACATACTACTAGATATGCAATTTCTTGCTTTACACGAGTGTGCATCATACTTTTTCGATGTCAGTGTAACCCTAATAGTTTTATTCTATGTGGTTTTTATTGGTATTTTTCCACAAATTGTGGTAATGTATATGGCGCTGTCACTCATTTGGGTCAAAATACACTCGAAATAAAAAAATTCTTGCAATTAACCCTGACGGTTAATGCTATTGGATCAGTAAAATTAGTAAGTATAAACACCGCATAGAATTGGCGAAATTCGGCACTACAGGTACCAAGCGTCCAAGTACGCCCATCATTTTTACCAAGCCCTTTTTTGCAGTATTTACTATCTTGATCTCCACCATTGTGCCATTATTATCGCACCTTATAACGTCCTAACGTTGCACAGCTATCTACCTGCTTGGTGATTGTTTTAGTGCTATTGGGTCGCTATGCTTTCTGTCACCTCGCAAACTCAACTCAACTTAATCACAATGTCACTCATTTTTTTTGTGCTACTCACTTATTACTTCAGCCAGTGCTCCGCAACAGGGTTGCCAGAAATTTTAATAAAAAGCCAAACAATACCAAAACAATCCAAAAAAGTGCACAACCATCCTGCCAGCCTTATTGGTTTTGTGTTGCGTCATTACCATATACTTTTTCATATTTTGCTAATATTTAAAGTTTTATGAAAAGCTTTTACGCAAAGTCGCATAGTCACGTCAATCGTCAACCCACAAGCCTTGAAGCCTAATCCAAACTTTGGATTTTCCAAACCATATGCAACACAGTTAACACGGGCCGCACTTTGGACACCCTTGACTTGGAAGGCCTGAAACAAAATGTTGCCTGTTGCGGCCACATCGATTTCGCAACAGCACAGAATGTAAGTAATGGTTTATTCGTGGTTTTCAGGCGAAGAGTATACAACCTAAACCCTTCGTTTGTCTAAAATCATCAGTGTATAATTTTATGGAAATGGCCCATATTGATTAATTTTAGCAACAATGTATAAAAAAATAAACGAATTTTCTGACGCCAATCATCTCGAAAAAAAAAGCCTTCTGGAATTTTGCATCAAAAAAGCCAATCTGGCAAGCCTGCTTCGCAACCTTTTTCTACTGACGTCACACTTTTAAACTTTCTATATTCGGCGGCACACCGCAACCTGTGTTTTGCGCCACGACTGCTTTTCGAGTGTGATAATTTCTACTGTGAAGTTATAAAGCACCATAATAAATAACATGCCATCATAGTTGCTTAGGTACAATGCATAAAAAAAATTACATTTGAGCAATAAAAACATACTGTGTGATCATAGAGAACGTATTAAGTGCTCTACGGTGAGCATATTTCCAAAATGTTATACATTTCGTAGATGGGACTAAATATGCCTACAGTGAGACAAAAAATGTTGGAGGGGGAGGTAAGAAGTGGTTTTTAACAACAACCTGGCTCGTCCACAACCACATGCACTTTTCCCAAAGCAGAACAAATTTCAAAGAGCAAAATATAAGTTCCACAGATTTCTACTTTTTGCTGAATACAAAACACAGGAATCGGTACTAAACATCCGCTTTGATTTAAAAACACCGAAGTTATTCAATATTAAGATGTAGGCCAGAACTCAGTTGGGTTCTGGGTAGGCTTACCATATTTTTACAACTCAAAACCGGGACGCTTTTCAAACAAGCAGGCAAATAAAGCTTTTTTCTAACATCCAACCCAAACGTACAACCACAATGACAATTTTAATGAAAAATAGATCGACAAAATTATTGGCACTGAAATCTGCAATTAATTTTTATGTACAGGTGTATTTTTGGTCATTCGATAACTTAATAATATACGTTATTAATAGGGTTGTAGGTCAATTAACCACACCAGATTATGGTTAACAACTAAACAAAAACCGGGACATTTTGGCTGACCGGGCGGGACGCCGGGATAAGGCGTTTAAACTGGCACAGTCCCGGCTAAAGCGGGACGAATGGTAAGCCTAGTTCTGGGGCCAGATGCACACCATCTAATCTCAACAAAATAATGTCAAATAAAATGTTCCCTTTGTGACGTAACGGACTGGTTTGCGACTTTGCGTGTCGCTGCCGCAAGTTTGTACGCACTGATCTCTATTAACTACGGTGGCCCACAAGTACATCCCAACAATATTTTTGCAAACAATTTGTTTCAGTGCAAACATTTGTGGCAAACGTTTTTTTGATGCAAACCTTTTTTTGTTGCCAACATTTCAAAAAATACACGGCGTATCAAATATTTATGCATAAATCCATACCAGTGAGAGGAGGTTGTGGTGATATTGCATGAAGTGTCATATTGTTTCGTAATTTGTACAAAATGATTTGCTACATAGATACTACACATATAAAGCAGATTTCTATGTTTCTCTGTGTACAGATACAGATGCCAGATGGGAGATTTAGTTGTCACTATGCGCCGCTAGTGGTGACGATACACTGGTCGAATAGTGCAAGTAAACGAATGCAGTTACAATTACAAACGGTAATTTTAACTTAGTTGACGCAAAATTCGTTATGCTATCTTTTGAGATGTTAAAACTTAGTCAGTCATCTTGCTAAATTCTTTCGACGGGGAATTTCTGGAGATTTAATGCAAAATGAACTATATTATCACCAAGGATTGTAGAAGAGTGGTAGGCAAATATTGTTGCACACCACTGTGAACAAACAGTGAGAGTTTATGACACTGCAGCATGGAGAGAAGCTATGCTGCATTTATTTTCCAAGTATAGGGACCCATTGTTTAACAATCTTTGAAAACGCGTAAGGCAAGGCATTGTTCATATATGTGCTCATCATTTGAACCACATAGTATTGTTAAAATTAAGTTGTGTTTGTTCTATCAAACCTTTGTTTTGTTGATCCCCCAATATAGTGTTTTTATATTGCATTGCACAAGAAAGAAGATCATGGTTAAAGAATAGGGCATTGCCCTCAAAAAATTTGCCAAACAAGTCCTGTGCCACAATAAAAGCATCGCCTAGAAAGAAAATTACAGCCAACAAAGCTCAGTTTGCATTAAACGATGTGCAACACCATGAAGGTACACCTATCACAAACCTGAAGACTAACGTGATAACAAAACAGATTGCAAGAACATTGGAAAAAAATGTCTGCATTTTATTTAGACATTTTAATGTGTACTTCTATTATCCTCATTATAACTACAAACATACAAGTAAAAAGACAGAAGAGGGGAAAGGGAACGTCACTAGGGAAAAAAAGACACAAATGCGATAAAATATGATGTAACGTCCGTTGAACGCGCCCCGTCAACAAGGGCAGCTGTATATTATTCAGCGAACTGACTTCTATGTCATCGCAGTTACTTTGCCACAGTTACAATTTACTCATTTCGTTTTTTTGGTACATCGATCGTTACACAGATATGTACAGAGACTCACCAGAAAATGCTCGCTGGCAACACAAAAAAACCCTTTGCAGATAAAAAATGATGTGTTCCACAGAAGTCGGAGGGTGAATGAAATGAAGGGTGAATGAAATGTTTTTGTGCCCATTACTAAAGTACATCTGTTTCACATTTATCCAACAACACTCAATAGAATGCCTGCCTACTAACAGCAGTCGGACAACTGCAAAGCATTTCTTTGTTACACAACAACAGCATGCAATATTCAAATGTTTATTGTGACAAAACAACAGTAGTTTATGTCACAAGACCTCTCAGTCTGTGACATCACTATGTTATTTGTAGCTTTGTCGATTTCTCAGTACAATTTCAACTTGAGTGTCTACCCCCCGGGCTACACTGTTTTTCATATGCCCCTATGGAAAAAAACAACTGCCCACCCCTGCACTAAATTATACCTTACAGAATGTCTAAAAACATGTTTTCATGGTTTTATCGCTGAAACACTGCCCTAAAGGGTTTTAGTATTCTATGATATGACCTTACCGATATACACTGTACTGACTACATCTCGTTTTTTGGAACACACTGCAAAATCTATTATTCTTTGTTGGAAAAGCGAATCAAGTTTAGAAATTGTCTGAAAGTTATTAGGATGAAAAAAACTCCTGTGTGCAGTCACAAATTGAATAAGTAGCCGACAAAAGAACTACTTTTTGCTTTTATTAGAAATATTGTACTGTATTTGTTAAAGATTATGATTGTTTATTTTTTCAGAACTTTTAAGTTTTTTTCTTTAGTTGCAGTGTACGCGGCACATGTGTGCAGTGTGCAAGGTGCGTGTGTGGTTAAGGTCGGTCAAGGTGTGAGTGAGTTCTTCAAGATGTTGCCGTCCAAGTCGGTTAAATATTCAATCAGTATGTGCTATTATTTTGCTCTAATATTGTTGATTGCTGTCTTGAGAACATCGGAGGCGAATCTCCGGGATTCCAAACCACACGTTGATTCCGTTTATTACGTCGTTGGTTTATTAAGACATCAGTATTATTGCAATTAGCGGCTTATTCAACTTATTTAAATAGAATGTCGTAAAAAACAATAACAGTCGTTAGCAATTAATATATAAGTAGATTAACAACAAGAGAATTGATTGCCAAACCCCTATTGTGGGTCCTATCTAAATAACTCGTTTATATTTTAACTTTAAGGTTTATTGCTTAGCTAATTCTGCTGTACATACTGAACAAAACCTAGGCTTCCCTAGGATTCTAATTTACTGACTCTAATTAACGTACTTGATTATATACGCGCACTCTGCTAATTACGCTTGCTAGAGGCGGCTTATTCTTGAATAATGGCGAGTAAATATGCTTTATACATAAACTTCTTGAGTACATGCGCTGCGCGTATCGCTGCCTGATTCGTTTTACTTGACACGCGGCTGCTCTTGTTTTTCTTTTGACTATTTACAATATTCTGACTTAGACTGTCGCAGTCTGGCTTTCTTATTTTTCGTCTGTCTTCAGTGTCGCAGCCTAGCTTCCTTATTTTTCGTCTTTCTTCGGTGTCGCGGTCTAGCTTCCTTGTTTTTCTTCCGGTGTGCCTTGCTGTTACTTAGTCAGAGTTTTTAGCGCGAATACCTTTTGACCGGAAATTGTGCGGTTTATATATGATGGGACAGGAGGGCGCCGCGCTGCATACGGCGCTCTGATTGGTCAGGTTTACGGTTTGCTCCGTGTTGCGCAATAATATGGTCTTTTTTTGATCTTTCTAGAGTGTTCGGAGGGCAGTCGGCCCTCTGATTGGTCAGGTTCACGGTTTGCTCCGTTTTTCGCAATAATATGGCTATTTTTCTCGATCTTTCTGGGCTGTTCAGAGGGCGAGCGGTCCTCTGATTGGCCAGGTTTAGGCTTGCATCGTGTTGTGCAATAATATGGTTATTTTTCTCGATCTTTCTGGGCTGTTCAGAGGGCGAGCAGTCCTCTGATTGGCCAGGTTTAGGCTTGCATCGTGTTGTGCAATAATATGGTTATTTTTCTCGATCTTTCTGGGCTGTTCAGAGGGCGAGCAGTCCTCTGATTGGCCAGGTTTAGGCTTGCATCGTGTTGTGCAATAATATGGTTATTTTTCTCGATCTTTCTGGGCTGTTCAGAGGGCGAGCAGTCCTCTGATTGGCCAGGTTTAGGCTTGCATCGTGTTGTGCAATAATATGGTTATTTTTCTCGATCTTTCTGGGCTACTCGGGCGGCCTACTTTATTGGCGGCGCCTGTCGCGGTCTTTTTTTGTGGTCGGTTTGGTCTGATTTGCTTGCCGCTAGACGGCGCTCGGCGCTGTTGCCGCTACATAGTAGCATGTAACTTTGGACATGGCCATGACCAACTGTTATTGTGTAGTTTTTATCAAGTTTAAAGCATTTTTTTGTTTAAGGAATTCTGGAAATTCGTCATGCAAATGAACCAAATGCTCCATTTTCACGTTTTCTATTGTTGAGGAAATTTGTATTTTTTGCTAGAACTAGAAATAAACCCAAAAAATGTTATGTTTACTGCAAAAGATGTACAACACACGTTGCTGCAGGCCAGAAACCACCACGATTCCTCTCTGGATGCAGGAAGCTCCTCACTGCTAAAAGGTTGCTGAGAAACAAGTGTTTTTTATTCACTTATATCAAACAATGCTTTTTATTCGGTGACACATGTTTCTTCAAATTCTTACTCCAATGTTGAAGATGATATCTAGTTGTACGTTGCTAATGTGGTCGCAGTAGAATGGTTGGACTGCTTTAGCTAGCTTCAACTAGCTAAAGACGACAAGTTGAAGCGATGAAATACGGAGATGTGATATAAAACACAAGGTCGCCCAGGTGTTAATGGCGCTCATGCAATGTCATGTTCTCGACGCGCAAAACTCTACAGTAGGTTCCTTGTGTGGTCCAGTGACGCAACAAAGTTTACTGCTGAGTTGTTCTGTTGCGCAACTTGTTCATGGCCTCGTTTTCGTTCTTTAAACCACTAAATACCCCAAAGTTAGCCTTACGCCATTCATCCCACATATAGTACACAGTCCGTGGTTTTGGATTAAGGCAGGTGTTAGCAACTGTACTTCCATCTGTTACAAGCAACTTAGTCTCATCCGTTTGTATAGCCTGAGACGCGGACTTACTGAAAATACATTTGGAAAATCTGTTTTGTAGATTCATTGATCTTTGGCTGACAAAGATTACCTGGAGCTTCAAGCAAGTGATTGTGGTTACCTGTCACAGTTACTATATATAAATAGGTGGAAACCAACTTGTCTGTCTTGGTGTTAAGTTTGATTTTGACATC
Source organism: Phallusia fumigata (assembly GCA_008931825.1). Classification (NCBI taxonomy): domain Eukaryota; kingdom Metazoa; phylum Chordata; class Ascidiacea; order Phlebobranchia; family Ascidiidae; genus Phallusia; species Phallusia fumigata. The sequence continues at coordinate 561 of QXVZ01025293.1, read as the reverse complement.
AGGGGAGACAGGCACAAAGTGTTTGATTTGTTTGTCCCATTTTATTGTGGCGGTACTGGTAAAGATGACACCTGAAAGTTTTACTAAAAACATATCTTTTGGGATTGGGAAATGTCCGATACACATTCAACCTAGAATATAAAAATTTTACAAAAAGACTTAAGTCACTAGTTTTATGCTATAAAACCACATAAAAATGTCCTCGACCAATCAAACAATCAAGTTTTTAACTTTGTTCACAGCGCGAAAAAGTGCACATGAATAAATATAAATTTCAAGTAAACGATGAAAACAAAAAAACCTCAGCTCCACTTTGTTAAACTGCATTTGCGAAAGGACACTTCAAATCCCATGGTTGCTGTGCAAGATGTGCTCTGATGGCTTAAACACAAGGTGTCGTCTCATTGCATAGTACGGGACGCGCCCGCACAACTTTGCCTATTGGGGGGACATTGGCACATACTTACATTGGCACATACTAAGTTTATACGCTATGGAAAATTTGAGCGAAAAATTATTAAATATCCCAGATGGAAACTCTAGTTCACTATGATGCAGTTG